>CM044008.1:50750874-51018374 GCA_024085815.1 Flaveria linearis | reverse complement strand
TCCTTGATTTATACAGATGATCGTGAATGCTGCTCATTTCGAGTTAGCTATATCTGATTCTACCACCTATGTAGGTATGGTGACCAATTTGATAAGAGCTAATGGGAATGAATGGGATTGACTGAATTTTTCCAAACAGGGAAGATTCGTTGAAGGCTGTCGAGGAGGAGATCACTCTATTACCCAACAGCATGAGGCTGAAATTCATCAAGCTAATCAAGCTATTCTATCTTCTCGTACTCCCGTGGATGCTCCAGGAAGTTCACAAGGTGCAAGGATGTCTGTAGAAGATGTTTTGAACACTTGGTTCACGGATAGTGAAACTGGCAGTGATCAGATTAGGAATGTTCCATATGTGCTACAAGAAAGAAGTAAAGTGAAGGAAACTCCTACCAAACACATCATTATGGAAAGAGATGTTGATTTTATTCCTGAGGATTCTCTATCTACTCATAGGAGAAAGAAGGGGATGGCTAGGAAACGTGCTGACCCTGATGCTAGTCCATGTGGGAGGGGTAGAGGACGAGGAGTTTTGCATAAGCGTCAAAACCCGATGACCACTATGTCAACTAGTTCTGAGATTTATGTGTCTGAAACTCCCGTCACAGCTAGTGAAGCTATTCCATAAGAGACATCAGTGATTGTTACAGAATCAACAACTGTAACATCATCTGCTGAAGCTATTCCATAAGAGACATCAATGATTGTTACAGAATCAACAACTGTAATATCATCTGCTATGCCCACATCTAATGATGTGTTGAGCACACCACCAAGGGATCAAATCCTTTATGACATGTTTCACATGGATGACTTCATAAATACTACTCTTAAGCCAAGGTAGGAGGCCAAGACTTCTTTTTATTCACCCACTAGGGTATCTTTTGAGAAGAGAGTTAGTACGTTGGAGAAAGAGATGATGGAGAAGACTGAAACCATTAATTATCTACATGGACAACTGTTAGAGAAGGATGAGCGGATCAAGAATCTTGAACATCATCAGTAGTTCATATTTAGCTATTTTCAAATTCTAGAGCAGAATATTAGAGACCTCACTTCTCGTGTTCTATTTTTGTTTGCTCAACAACAAACCACAGTAGTTGGAGAGTCAAGCGGAAAACACTCTACTGGTCCTAAAGCTGCTCAAGGTCCTACTGATGCTACAATGCATGATGCTGATCCTGTTGTTGATGAAAGGACAACAGAGACTACTATTGTTGATCAAGATCCATCTACCACTGTTCCTACTATGGCTACAGAGGATCGACCTATAGTTTTCACTAGTGAGGTATTTGTGGAGATTGAGCATGATATTCTGATCCCTATGCCGGTACATGACCATGATGATTTGGATATGGTAGATTTTAGTTGTGATGAGGATGATGATAGTGATGATGAAGATGATGATAATGGTGATGATGGTGATGATTGTGAGAGTGGTGATAAACAAGATTAGAAGGATGATGATGATGATCAGGCGGTGATATGGGTTAGCCACTAGTCCTTCTAGGTCATCGGGTGCTATCATTGTCTCCGGACCAGGTCCTAATCATTTAGTTGACTATACTCCTTTAGATCTAGCTACTAAAGAGATGTATGAGAAAGAGTTTTATACCTTCCAGCAACATATACTTGCTGATGAATCAGATGAAGACTTCTATTATTTTGATGATTTAGAGGAAACTGTGGATGACACAGACGTGTTTGGAAATAGTCTTAAAGACTTATTTTTAGATATATTGGACGAAGAAGGAGAGATAATGGGTGATTCAAGTACTAAAAAAACGACTAACAAAGCTTTAGATCTTACTTGTCAAAGTGCATTTAACTCACGTGGAAAATATTACAGTTGATACTTGATGTGTGTGAAAGTAATATATATTTTGATAAAGATTTTCACACATATTAAATTGTAATTGGTTATTAATAATACTAAACCACACACAAAAAAGGCAAGTGTACATGTCGTGTGTTAATATAGTGATGGTAAGGATCGAGTATAAATCCGTGGACACACCGAGCCCACTCAACAACCTTAATGATTGACTACCAGATTAGAATTTTGTTTTAGAAAATGATAAGTTGTGTTGATGTAATCAAGATTGTTAGGGTTTAAAAATAATTATTAAAATAAAGTAGAAGTAGAATTGAAACTTTTGGATTTAAAACCAGGGAATAAAGGCTATCATTCTAATTAGATTATAATTATTCAACTATGATGAATTGGTGATGTGATTAAAGATTTTTATTAAAGTAATTATGTTAATATTTATAAATTGAGTTGGCACGATTTCTAATCTATCCACTCCGTAGTGACTAGGACCTTATTAGGATAAGACTTACTGAATAAATCAAAGCCCCTAGTAATGTAGGTAATCTCTTCTAACCTTTTGGCATACATTTTCTGAAAACATAACTTAATGTTTAAAAGAGATTTGATCGGGTTCCTTTCAAACATACCATTAATTTTAGAAAACCATAACAATTATTGTTGATTTCTCAGACTAATAAAAGGGAACCCACAAATGGTCAGAAAGTTAAGGTGATATGATTTCTAATAACCATTTCTAGTTCATTAGCCATGGATTTATTATGAAGACCGGTTTTGCGAATAAAAGTTAGTTCATAAGTTTTTCAACCTTGTATAACATTTATAATTACAAATCATAAGATTATAACTCCCCGTTCAAATGTAGATGATATCCATCAAAAGTTTTCCCAAGATTACCATAACATTAACATAATATAGATCACACTATTAGTTCATCACACATTACATAAGTTTAATCCAATTAGGATGATAATGATAGTTTAGCTCATAATGAGCTTGAACATAACAAGTCACATAGAAAAAGATATGAAATCATCAATGAAATGCAACAATCACACCGGTTTTCCATAATGGATGATGTTTCGACAATCCCGACCTTCTTCCAAGTGTTGTATACACCTTCCTAGCCTCCAAATAATATTTGAGTGTTAATTCTCGAGAGAATTCAGCAGAGTAATTCTCCCACCAAAAGTTTGCACAAATGGTGAACTTAGGCCTCTATTTATAGGCTTTTTGGAGTGTTGAAGCACGGTCGCATGCTTAAAAGGCACGAACCCGTGCTAGAGTAATGTACATAAAAGTTGGTATGCTTGTACTCTTAAATGTTGTCGGGCACGACCCCGTGTTCAATAGGGCACGATCTCGTGTTTATGGTGGCCCGCGGCCCCATGCCTCCTGGGGCACGCCCCCTGCCTCAGGTCGGGGAACATTACTTTTTGTCCTGTCAGATGTCCAAACATGGGGGTGTCTGATTTTAAGCACGGCGATGTGTTTCAGGTAATTCATGGGGGCGTGCTTAATGAGGAACGATCCCATGCTTGGACTCCAAAGCTTAGATTTCTTTATTTTTTTGTCAAATATGTTTCTTCGTCCATTTTGCCCTTTTTAACGCCTGAAAACACAATCTAATAATTTTAAGTATATAATCATCATTTTAAGGATGATATTAAGAAATAATTGATGTGCTTTTGATAGGTTTTTTATGTATAGTTTACATAAATAGTCCCTATACTATGACAAAACTTATACAAAAGACACCTAAAGACTACACGTTAATCTTCAAGAGGCTCTAACAATACTCCCCCTAAGATTGAAAATCGTCTTCGGTCTTCAAAATCTTCTGTCATCTTTGCTTTGTCTTTTCTTTTCTCTTCAATCAGCAATCTTCTCTTTGTTCTTCTGCTCCTCTCTTTCATCTTCAAATATCAAAGAAGTCTTCTAGTTCTTCCTTGATCTTGATCATCAGCTTCTCTTTGTACATCTCTTGTTCTTTCAAGCTTTAGCTATAGCTGACTTGAACTTGCTAGCTAAAATACCTTGTTCTAGTTTGGCTTCATTAGTCTTTATCTCCATCTTGTTCATTATCTCCAATTTATCTTTAGATAAACCTGTAATGTCAATATTAGCATACAACTCAATTGGCTTTGGACTCTTGTTTAAATAAACCTCCAATACCCCTTTGCTTGATATCCTCATAAATTCTATATCTTTGATATCCTTCTTGACAATTTTAGCATAAGCTAAGGATTTCCTCAGTGAGATTCTTTCCATTACAACGTTCATTACTTTAATGATGGATAAGAAATATTTCTTGTCATTTTTAGCAATCTCAGGAGTAACTCTTTCAAACCTTTGAACTGATAGAAAGGATATATAACTCGGATGTAATAGTTTGAGTTCAAATACTCCAAATAAAGTAATCATGTCCTCATCCTAATTTTCTAGGTTTCGGACTAACTTCAGCTCAACTGTATCTAAACTATAAAACCATCTTAAGATCGATTTTGATTTCTGTGTTCCATTAATTACTTTCAGTCCTGGAGTTGTGACTTTCTTAAAGTATTTGCAGGATCGGTATTGGTCACTTAACAAGTGGCTTTTCTCTCAAACTCACCTAGAACAACACTCAGAACGAGTCTAACAAGAGTTGATCACAATATAACAAGTAGCAAATGATAATAAGCACAGGAAGTAAATTTCAAGGTACTTTTATATATTGATTCTCAATTCAAAGGATTACAAGACTCTTGCAAGCACAATCTCTATATAATGAGTTACAATGAGAACTATATATATAATACTACCTACAGCCGGATATACTTTGATTCTAGCTGGAAACCTATAACCTAAAGCCTATACTACAAGACTATAGGTTAAGGTATCTCGGATATTTTATCTGAGATTTGGTAGTCAGGACATGTCCCTGACTTACCTTTTGTCACCAACTAAGGTTAGTAACATGTACTATCATAAAAAGGTAAACAGTGGAATAAAGTATGGTCAACTACATGGCTCTTCAGGAAGAAGCCATGCTGAAGTCTGTAGTGGAATGTCAGAGACCATACTTATGTCCACTGGTTTTTAGCAGTGTCTTCCGAAGGTTAAATTGCTTCGGAAGAATAACTTCTTCCGAAGCCACTTATACTTCGGAAGACTGCTTCTTTCGAGGCTTGGGAACTTCTTCTTTGTCTTCGGAAGTTAAGTTTTTCTTTGGAAGTTGATCTTTCACTTGTCTTCGGAAGAACTCTTCAACATTCAGAAGTTCTCATACTTAGCTTCGGAATCCTTTCAATATAGCACCAAAATTTGACTAAGTGAAATGTTTTTGGTTGCACCAGCCTTCCTTATGATCCAAAAAACTCCCCCTAGGCTGATGCTACCAAAACTTCACTTATCTCGGCTTCTCAAAACTTTCAGCAACAGGGAAAGAAGACACTTATCAGTTTCTTTGTTCTTCCTTGATGTGGTGCTGAGAAGTTTGTACAAATCCTTGGTAGACAGAAGATCCAGTCTGTTACATTGGATTATATGTACCCTTTGTTGTGGCCCTCTAAAAAGAGTTAGTTGATGTGAATTGTAATCATATTCCCATCTAACTACTGGTTCCTAGTCTGGACCCTCCACCATCTGTAGAAAGGCTGTGCCCTTGGTGGTAGGTCTTTCCTTGTCCTCCTGTCATCTCAACTTCAACTCTTCTCTAATCCTTGCCTTTGCAGTTAGCTCAGCCAAGTGAAAACCACTGAGATGATTCCTGATGACAGTAGCAGTCTCAGAGTTGGAGGGGTTGGAGAATGGCTTCTCTGCAAGCTCAGCAATGTCAAATCTGCTGAGGTGCAACAGAGAAGTGGCATTGAATCGGTTGATTTCACCATTCTCCTTTTCCATAACAAAGTTGTGAGAAGCTTCATCGAACCTCCACTGGATTATACTTTTCCTAGGCGCAAGAGACTGACTAGGGATCCTGTCCTCCTTTCTTGTATCCAGCAGAGTCGCTAGTTTTCTTCTATGTTTCTTCTCTTCAACATTCAGAGAATCAAAGTTGAGACCTAAAAGTCTTGCAGCCTGGCCCAAAGTTCCTCTAGGCAAATCAAGAGATTGATCTAATGTGAGGGAGCTTGAAGAGTCATCAACATAGGTGATGTTGATAAGATCTTCCTCACAGGAGAGGTTGCTCAAAGTTGTGCAGTTGTTGAGCTTTTTCTTGATCTCCGTAAACTCTTCAAGAGAGAGATGTTGAGAAGGCTGAGGGGATGGTCTGGGTATCAGTTGGGTAGGTTTGGGTTTAGTGGTTCTGGGTTGTGTTTTGGGTTGAAGGATGGGAAGTTTAGGTGGTTGAGGTGATGAAGTAGGTATAGGTAGAGTTGTAGGTTCGGGGGTGAAGGGTTCATCTGAGGGCTTGGTTTTGATGGGGAAGGAGAATAGGATTGGTTCTTCTGGTGTTGGTTGTGGTTAAGTGGTTGGGGTGAAGATCATTCCCTGTCCCCTTCTGTACATCTCTTTCTTCTTTCCCATACGGATGTCAGCTTTGATTTCACTGACAATCCGCTGGAGTGTCTTTTCAGACATGGCACCCTCCTGCCTACCAGAGAAGCCATGAGCCCGGAGATAGTCTTTCATCCAGGCTTTGTCACTGAGTTTCTTGGTTGCAGAGATCCTTGCTTCCTCTTCCTTCTTCTTCTTCTCTTTGCTCTTTTCCCTTGCAGCCCTCTTCCTTTCTTTGCTCTTTTCCCTTGCAGCCTTCTTCCTTTCTTTCTCTATTTGATCCTGCTCTTTATTGTGGAGCCGGAGGATCGTATCATTATCATGTGGAGAAAGTTCTTGAAGGTTGAAGCCTCTAGAAAGTAGGAATTTTATCCTAGCTTCCCTCAGCTGCAAGGCAGTTTTCCTCTGTTCCTACTCTTCATTTTCTATGGCCAACCTGGCTTCTTCTTCTTGTTTTAGCCTGGTTGTCCTCTCCAAAGTCACTAACTCCTCTAGTGGTAGCAGGAGTACTTCTTCATTTGCAGCTCCTAAGTTGATGAGCTGATCAATGAGTTCCTCTCTTTTCTTATTGTTGATTGCCTCCTGATTGGCTGCAGCTGCCTTTGAACTAGCAGCTAGCAGCTTCTCAGTAGGGAATGTACCTTTCTTCTTTAGCTTCTCAATCCTTTCCTCTTCCTGAAGCTTTTCCGCAGTCATCTTCCTTTTGCCTTTGTCTTTTGAAGAGCTTGACTGTGGTGGTTCTTGGATAGAGGGTTCAGATTGAGAGAGAGGCTCAGATGGTGTTTGGGATGGAGCAGGTTTGAGTGAGTCCTCACTATTCACCTTAGATGCCATTTCAAGAATTGCATCTGTGATGATTAGATCCTCGGACATCTAGAACAGTCCTTCCGCAGCTTCTATTTCAGCTTCGGAAGATTTAGCTTGTTCTTCCGAGACTTTAGTTGGTTCTTCTGAAGCTTTCCTTGTAGCTTCGAAAGTTGAAGGAGATACACCTTCTGTCCCAATTGTTTCAGTTGCTGGGCCATCAGTCCCCATTTCCCCTTCGAAGTGATTCATAGGTTCCATGTGGACCTTAGGTTGACCAACTTCTTCCACAGTGGTAGAAGGTGCAGTGATCCTTTGAAGCTCTTTAGCTCCAAAGTAGATCAGTGTAGGATCAAGGCTTGGCTGATCAATGGAGGATATCCATACAAACTTGATGAAAAGTGTGTGGAGATCCTTAATCATCTATGGGTCAATCTGAAGGATAGATTGGGATGACTTGGGCATAGAGATGATGTAGGAAGTTGAAGCTTTCACCGGTGGTTCCTCATGTGTTTATCTCTGAACATTCTCCCCCTTTTTGCTAGCATCAACTTGAGAGCTAGATGAGCTAGAGGAAGAAGTCAATGAGACTTGAACTGGTACATGCCTAACAGACCTCTCTATCTGTGTCTCAGCTACTTGAGCCTTGAGATTGTCAATCTGAAATTGCTGAGTGGCTGACCTATTCTCTAAGATCCTAACCTGAGATTCAAGGTTTGAGACCTTTGAGATCAAGTACTGAATGGTAAGTTTCATACTTCCCTCATCTTCATGTGAAGAATCACGGGGAGATGAGATAACATACCCAGTATGTTCAGTCTCACCACCAGATGTGGCTTCTTGGCACCCTGGATACCTTTGCTCAAAGTCATCTCTTTCAGATACATCAATGGGCAAAGTTGCCATAGACTCAGTCTGATTAATGTTACCACTGTCCTGAGAGCTCAATGAGAGACTCTGAGTTGTGGCAGCTGAGCCTACATGAGTCCCCTCCACATCAGTGGGACTCACCTCAGTTAAGGTTTGCTGATGGGGGCTAGAGATAAGGGATGTCTACAGGCTCTGTTGACCTTGGAGAGGGTGTGGTAGATCAACTTCATTGCCATGGAGAGATGTTATCCCTTCATCAGTTTTAAGGAGGAGATCAGTGAAGGATAGGGAGGCTAAACCTACTGATCCGGGACCTTGATCAATGTCTACAGGCATTGAGCCTCTGGTGGGGCCGTCCCTAATTGGCTGCACAGGGGAGTGTGAATACTCACCCTGTGGGCTAAAGACTTGGGTTTCGTGCTCTTGGGTTTGAGACTGAGGAAGCTCAAGACCCAAATTGAGGTGAAAAGTGAAGGATGGTATGACCTCGGACTGAGTGGGAGCCCATTGTTCCACTCTAGTCCTTTTGGATTGAACAGGAGGAGCTTGTTCAATCAGAGTAGATTAAACAAGGGTTCGTTTGGAGCGTCTTTGATATGTGATTATGATGGATGGGGAAGGTAATGTGAGATTTGTGGTGAAGGTTGCTGGTGTGGGTTCATCACCTGTGGGGTTAACAGGAATATCACCAGCAGCTATGCGCTCAATCATACCTGGAAGTAGATCGGTGTGTCTTCCAGTGAAGTTGGTGGACATCTTCTTCATAGTCTTGAAGATGGCAGGCCTCATGTGAGGAACAGTCAGAGTAGTTGCACAGACAAGCTGACTCTGGTCCAACTCACAGTTGATGATGTACTGAAGGAATCTAGGATACATGAAGAACGTTTCCCTTTAAAGATTCCCTATGAGGTTAGTGAGCACAAACCTTGAGTAGTTGAAGCGCAAGCCTCTGACCAATCCATGAACTAAGCATCCTAGTTCATAGGGAATTTGATCCCATCCCCCTGACTTATTAGATAGACAGTGGAGAACAATGTGCAAGAGAAACTTCCAGTTGTAGGAGAAGTTAAACTTGCACACAGTTGACCTGCTTACATCTCCACCATATCCTATTAGAGTGTAAGTGTTGTCTAAGTCATCTTTGGGAAACTCAGTAGGAGCTCCTTCATCCTGGAGCTCTAGATGCTCCCTGATGAGTTGTTCAGTAATGATCAGCTCCTATCCACAAATGCTGGTCCTTAGTATACGAACCCCATTTAGGGTTTCTGCTCGACCATTTCCCCAAAATTTGGCCATTTGGTTTGAGTAAACAGTGAGGTTAACGGTAAGGGTTGTGAAGTACGTGGATTCAGTGAGAAAGGTGATGATTTCAGAGAAGTCAGCATCTCTTGAAGAATCAAGTAATGCGACTTGGTTGTGCTGAGGGTTTATTGCCATCGTGAAGGGTGAATGAAGATCAGTTTGAACTTGGGTGAAATTGGAAGTGAAGAAACTTTTAGGGCAGTAAATTGGTAAAATTTGAGCAAGTCTGGATTATTTAAACAGTGGTGGATGACTGTGGGGAGTAATTGTGGAAGGTTATGGTGGTTTTCGGTGGTTATGATGGTTTGCGATTATGAAATGACAATGGCGGCAAAGGATAAGTTTAAATAATCTGACAATCATTAGTGAAATCTTTACCTTTTACAGAGTGGGGCCCAAAAAGATATCCGTTACACAGTAAAAACTCTCTTTCCGAGTATAAAACATTTCCGAAGGTAATTTGTCTTCCGAAGGCAATTCTTTCTTCCGAATCAAAGTATTGCTTCCGAAGGTAAGAATTATTTTCTTGAATGAAGAGTTTTATAAGCTTCGGAAGTAGATCTGATGTGAAATCAATCGCTTCTTCCGAGACTAAAAACTCTTCCGAGAAGAAAATTTCCATGGAGGAATTTGACTTCGGCTGATATTAAGGAATATCTTCCGAGAGTTAATTCCTCTTCGGAAGAAATCTACACTGGGAATTTTTCAAAGAGATCTTTTGTAACTGGGCTTAAATTGTATTGACACAAGACATTGCACATTTAAAAGTTTTCAGAAGAGGTAGTTTAATCAATATTTATCATCCCAATAGTTGATATGAGATATTTAAACCTTTGTTCATCAAAAGCTTTGGTGAACAAATCAGCATATTGTTCATTTGAGTCAACTTTGATTAGCTTGATCAGATTTTTCTCATGAATATCTCTAATGAAATGATACCTGATATCAATGTGCTTTGTCTTGGAGTGCTTTACTGGATTTTCGGTGATGGAGATAGCACTATTGTTGTCAATATGGATAGGAGTGTTCATGAAGTTGAATCCATAGTCTATCATCTGGTTCTGAATCCACAGCAGCTGAGCACAGCAGCTAGCAGCAGCAATATATTCAGCTTTAATAGTTGATGTAGATACACAGGATTGTTTCTTGCATTGCCATGAGATGATCCTTCCACCAAGAAATTGACATCCTCCTGATGTTGATTTCTTGTCAATGTTGCAGCCACCATAGTCACTGTCAGAGTATCCATAGAGATTGAAATAACTATTTGTTGGATACCAGAGACCTAGTTTAGGTGCTCCTTTGAGGTATCTGAGGATTCTCTTTGCAGCAGCTAGGTGAGACACCTTTGGAGCAGCCTGATATCTTGCATAAATGCATGTAGCAAACATGATATCAGGTCTACTAGCAGTAAGGTACATTAGATAACCAATAATTGCTCTATACTTATGTTGATCAGTATCCTCCCCCTCAAGGTCAGGGCAAAGATTATCGTTTCTGGGTATGGGTGTCTTGGCTGGCTTATAGTCCTTCATCTCAAATTTTTCTAAGATGTCATTGACATACTTGGATTGATTGATGAAGAATCCTTCCTTCAATTGCTTCACCTGAATTCCAAGAAAGAAGTCCATTCTTCCCATGGAACTCATTTCAAACTTCTTTTTCATGATGCTTTTAAAGTCTTTGCACATTTGGTCATTTGAAGAACCAAATATGATGTCATCAACATAGACTTGAACAAGCAAAATATCCTTTCCAGACTTTCTAATGAAGAGAGTCTTGTCAATGGTACCTCTGGTGTAGCCATTTTTCAGAAGAAATTAAGATAGAGTCTCATACCACAACCTAGGTACTTGGTGCAGCCCATATAAAGCTTTGTCCTGTTTGCACACATAGTTGGGATGTTGTTGGTCTTCAAATCCTGGAGGCTGGCATACATAGATTTCCCTATCTATATCACCATATAGAAAGGCACACTTGACATCAAGTTGGTAGACAGTAAAGTTCTTGGATGCCGCATAATAAAGGAAGATTCTAACTGCCTCAAGTCTTGTAACAGGTGCAAAGACATCAGTATAATCAATTCCTTCCTCTTGGGTGTATCCTTAAACTACTAATCTTGCTTTGTTCTTGATAATCAAGCCTCTATCATCTTTCTTGTTTCTGAAAACCCATTTAGTGCCTATGGGTACTTGACCAGATGGTAGTGGTCATAAGTTCCAGACCTTTTGTCTTCTAAATTGAAGCAGCTCCTCTTGCATCGATTCGACCCAACTACTATCTTTCTAGGCATCTTCTACCTTCTTGGGTTCCATCTGAGATAGAAAACATGAGTACAAATAGACATTCCCATGATGTGTTTGTCCTCTTGTTCTCACACCTTTAGTGACATCCCCTATGATGTTCTCAGTTGGATGAGTGTTGTAAATCCTAAGACAATGAATCACTTCCAGTTGCAGAGATAGGTCCAGGTTGGACATATTCTGATCAGGAACTGGAACACTCTGTCCAGCTGCTGTTTCAAAGTCATTTAATGAGGACTGATTGAATGACTGAGAAACATCATCAATGGTTGGCTGTGTAGTAGTATTAACAGTTACCTGTTCCTTCAAAATACTACTTTCTTCAACCTGGTGTTGTAATGGATCACCTGATAAGTTTTGAGGTTCATCAAATAATTCACTTGTTGAAGCTTCACTATTCCTTGAGATAGTTACACTATCAGATCTGTGAATGGTAAAAGCTTGTTGTCTTTCAGCTCTTGGAGAATTTGGAAGAGGTCTGGGTAGCTTAAATAGTTGACTAGCATCAGCATCAGCATCACCTTGAGTACCTGTTCCAGCTGAAACATTCTCAGAAGATGGTTTAGAATAGTTTTGTTGGACCAAAAGAACCAATGAGCCTGATCAAAAAAACCTTTAAGTCCCATAGACATCACAACAACCGCTGAAGGCTTCATCAGCTGATGACAACAACTGAAGACTTCATCAGCTAAAGTTCAAGTACTGAAGACATCAGCTGAGGTTCAAGTACTGAAGACTACATCAGTTGAAGTCAAGAACTGAAGACTTCAGAGGTTGTCACAATAGCTGAAGTAGTACTCTTCAGTTGTTGTGATGATTTTCCTTTTCAGTAGTTTTCTATTTGAGCTTCAGTAGTTTTCTTTCTTTCAGTAGTTTACTTATTGTAAAACGTCTGAAGAGCCTGTTCTTCAGACGTTGTAGTTCAGTAGTTGTAGTTTCAGTAGTTATAGTAGTTGTACACTTAGCTTTTGTAAGAAGATGTCAGCTGTTGTAAGACATCTTCAGTAGTTTAGTTATCTTTCAGTAGTTGTTGTAATAACGGTTAGATGTCACTATCAAGTGACATCAGCTGACGTCACCTTCCTTATAAAAGGAAGGCTGACCTAATTATGTATGTGCCGAAGCATGTGATTGAATGAAATATTCATTTTTGCAGAAAATATCTTTCCTCTATATAACCATACTGTTCCATTGATTTATCATTAGTGTTCTTGCTTTAATTTGTCTAATTCTTATACTATTCCGCTGCAAATCCGAATCTAATTGATCAAACGAGGTCTGAGATCTTTTCAAATGGTATCAGAGCAGGTTAATCATTGATCTTTTTAACAATTGATCATTGAAACTGCTCTTTTGATATCTACGTTTGATCGAATTAGCAAATTTGCAAGAATCGGTTATAGAGTTTGAGTTTTTGTTGCTTCTGGTCAATTAATCTGAGGTTCTACGTGGTTTTGAGCTAGATTTGTTGAAATTACTTTGAATTTGCTTGAATTTGTGAAATGTCGACACCAACCAATGATCCTCACAATACTAGCTCCTCAACAAAGCCTCCGATGCTTGTTAGGAGTGAGTATAACATATGGCAACGACGTATGCTCCATCACCTGTCTATCAACAGCACAGGATGTTGGAAATCTGTGGTGCATGGACCATACAAGCCTATGGTGGGTACTCCGGAAACAAATGAGAAGGTTCCGAAGAAACCTAATCAGTATTCGGATGAAGATCTAAAGTAGTTCGAAATTGATGCTAAAGCCCATGGAATTCTGGCCATGGCACTGCCTAATGAAATCTATTCAGGGCTTATACATCATGAAACTGCTCATGACCTCTGGGTTGCTTTGAAAGAACAATTTGGAGGAACTGATGAGGTCTTGGCAAATACTAGAGAAATCCTTGCCCAGCAATATGAGACAATCTCTCATAGGAAGGGTGAGTCTCTGACTCAACCGTTTGAGTGATTTTCCTGTTTGATTTCTGAGCTGAAAATGGTCAAACAAGAATATACAAATAGCCTGATGAACAACCGATTCCTCAGATCCCTGCCTGAGAGATGGGACACATACACTATTGTCCTACGCTCCAGTGCAAATCTGAGCACTCTATCTCTCACCCAACTTCATGGGAAACTGCTGACATTTGAAAGAGAGATAGAACAGAAAAGGAAGTTGTCTTCATCTGGACTAATGACTTTGTATCAGTCAATACTGCACTGATAGGTCAGGAGTTAGAGTATGCTGCATCAGAAGGTTCCTATGATGAGCATATTGATTTCTCTACTAACATTGGAGAACATGCTTTGTTGGTGTGGATGGTAGTTCAGGTGGTAGTGATGATAATCTGTGCTTTTTGATGGAGGACTTGAAAGGAATTCCGGATGATGATCTGGAAGAGATGGATATTTTGAGCCAAATGGCAATGATCAATATCAGATCTCAAAAGTTCTACAAAAGAACTGGTAGGAAATTCGCAGGTCTCTCTGGCAAAACCAAAGTTGGTTTTGACAAGAGCAAGTTGAGGTGTCACAAGTGCCATAGGCTTGGACACTTTGCAAGAGAGTGTAGATCATCTGTATCTAACTCATCTGCACCCTTTGTGACCTTCCCGGGCAATAGCTCACAAAACAAAGGGCAACATTCCACCTGTTCTTGTCATCCATCACAAGCTCAATCTCACCTGCATATTTTGTTCCTCAAAGTCCTATGCCATATCCTTACCCCTGCTTTTACATGCCTCAGACAAGTCCGGTTCAAGCACCCATTGCTTAACAACCACATGCCCTTCCTGAGCCTCCACCATCTAAATCTTATCAACAATCTCAATCTCAACCACATCACAGCGTTTTCACCCCTAGTGTTGTTGACTGGAGCAGTTTACCAGATGATATGTCTGGTCATCTTGAACAACTGTTCCCTGGTGCTGGTCAACATGTTGGTGACAATCTTTTTGGAAATCTTGCTCTCATGGCCCTGGAGTCTACTGATTATTCAACCTCAAATGCTTCAACATCACAGGTATCTTCAGAGGCCAAAGCCAAGTTATGTTCTGAATCATGCATAGCCACATTTGCATCTATCAGAGAAGCAAATGTAGCCTTAATTAACAAAAATCTTGAGCTAGAGAACATAATTTACAAAAGAAAAGCTGAGTTTGAGTCTGTGCTAAATGAAAAGAATGATGAGATTTACAAATTAAAATGTCAAATCACTAATGATAAGGCTAAGGAAGAGGTACTTTTAGAGAAGTATAAGGACCTCAAAGAAACTTTTGCATCTACCCAGGTAGAGTGTTAAAGGCTGGGTAACTTCCTGCAAGGGTTTTGAAATGCTTCTCAGCAAGCAATCAGCTTCCAATGTGAAGTTTGGAATTGGTTATAATCACACTGCTCCTCCTAAAGATTTTACTCCCAGGTTAGAAGTAGAATCTGAAGGAGAAAGCAATAATCAATCCACCTCATCATGTGATTCATCCTCTGATAATGCACCAAAATTAGAAGATGAAGTCAGCATTAATACCTCAGAAAACCAATCAGCTGATATTGATACAGTTGAGAGGTCAAATGCTGACAGTCACATGATCAACAAAGAGTTGATCACTTCAGGTGTTGTTTCACAAAGTACTGAAAGTACTGAAGAGCAAGTTACAACACCTGAAGAACAAACCCAAACTACTGAAAGTAGAAAGGGTCTGAAAACTACTGAAGAATCTATCAGGAACCCTGCAAGTACTGAAAGGAAGAAAACTGCAAGTACTGATAGAAAACTACTGAAGAACAAATCTTCAGTAGTTAAGAATCCTTCAGCACTTACCACAAGTACTGAAAGGAAGAAAGTACTAAAGAACAAATCTTCTGTAGTTTCATCTTCTTCAGCAGTTGATCAACAAAAGATGAAGAGAAAGCCATGTGAAATATGTGGCTTATTCAATCATCTTACTGATGATTGCTGGTATGGAAAGGGTTCCAAACTCAACCAAGATAAGAACATTTAAAAGAAAATTAACAAAATGAAAGTTGAGTTTGAAACCAAGTTTGTACCAACAGCATCTAAACCTGAAACCCTAAAATCCTTAAAGAAATCCAAAATGAAGGAAGGGGTTAATCAGGAAACAGCTGAAGGTGTTCACAGGAAGATGGTGCAACACAGGAATCCATCAAAATCAAGCACTGATGTGTCTGATGAGTTGAAGGATTTAGCAAACAATCAGACACAACTGGTTATGATGGTTCAACATCTATTGGGGGAAGTCAACCAAATAGATGCTCCTGTGATTAAACCACAGAAAAGGAAACCTAAGCCTAAAACAAAGGAATCCTTTTCTGCACCATCTCCATCACCACAGACTGCAACTCATGACAAACCAGTTAGTGTGAAATCTGTTGATGAGAACAGACCCAAAACCAAAATGGTTTGGGTCTCAAAAGGTAACTAGTTTCTTGTGATGAATGCAGTGTTCTTCAACATGCCAAAGAAGCATCTGGTATGTGGATAGTGGAGGATCCATGCATATAACAGGGAGCAGCTCTCTTCTTAATGACTACTCTCAAGGAAAGAAGGGGTTTGTTTCCTTTGGCAATGATGCTAAGGGTTACATCATCAGCAAAGGCTTTGTTTCCAATGGTGAAATAAGGTTTGATGATGTCAACCATGTGGAGAATCTCAAGTATAACCTCTCGAGTGTCAGTCCAATGTGTGATAAAGGTCATATTGCCCTTTTCACCAGTCAGAACTGTAGGATTCTGTCTTCCAAAGTTCTGAGTTTGATTGACAAGGTATTGGCTGATCATACTCTCCTGAAGGCCAACAGGACAGGAAGAGTATATGCCTTGAATTTGTCAAAGAAAATCGATCTAAAAGGCCATCCTTTCCTGTTCTCCAAGGCTTCTCCTCAGGAATCTTCTCTATGGCATAGAAGGCTTGGTCATGTGAATCTCAAAAACATGAACCAGCTAATTCACCATGGTTTAGTAAGAGGATTGCCAATGAAGGAGTTCAAATATGATGACAACTGCCCTGCTTGTTTAAAAGGGAAGCAACACAAGGTCTCATTCCCTCCAGTAGAAGAGCCAAAGTCCACTGCCTGCTTGCAATTATTGCATATGGATCTTTTTGGTCCTGTTAGAGTGATGAGCATGGCAAAGAAGAAATACTGTCTGGTAATTGTGGATGATTACTCCAGATTTGTATGGACTTTCTTCTTGAATTCCAAGGATGAAGCTACACAAGCTATTATGAACTTTGTGTTGTATGTTGAGAAACAATATTCCCTTCCAGTCAAGTGTGTGAGGAGTGATAATGGCACAGAATTTAGAAATCACACACTTGATGAATTCTACCTGTCAAAGGGAATCAAGTGGCAGTTCAGCATTCCAAGAACTCCTGAACAAAATGGAGTGGTGGAGAGAAAGAACAGGACACTTGTTGAAGCTGCCAGGTCAATGTTGGCTGATTCTGGTTTGCCATTGACATTTTGGGCTGAAGCTATCAACACAGCTTGCTATGTGCAAAATAGAGTATTAGTAAATCAGAGGTTGATGAAGACTCCTTATGAATTGCTACATCATTTGGCCCCTTTGATTTCATTTTTAGAGCATTTGGGTGTCCCTGTTATATTCTCAACATAAAGAATCCACTTTAGAAATTTGAATCAATGGTGGATGCAGGGTACTTTGTTGGTTATTCATCTACATGCAAGGCATACAGAGTCTTCAACTGCAGAACAAAGATGGTTGAAGAGACTTTGCATGTGAAGTTTAATGAATCTCCAAAGGATAAAATCCCATAAAACCCTGTGGAGCTATTTGATTTGGACATACTGTAATATGTTCCTTATCAGTCTCCAGCAGTTGTCGTTCCTAATACTCCATCCCCAACTACACACAGTTCTCCATGTGTTGGTACTGATGATGATGCTGACAGTACTCACCTTTTCAGGTTTAGTGATCAATTGTCTGAGTCATCTAAACCTGACACTCCTGTAGCTTCAGCAGCTCCATCCACAACAAATGCTGATAAGATTTTTGAATCATCTACTTCATTTGAGTTGACATCTCCTATATGGTTTCAAGAATCTCCATCAACATCTGTTGCTGCTGGATCCCCTACAAACACTTGCCAGACCTCATTGTCTATCAAGGGCTGAAGAATCATCCAATGTCTCAGATCATTGGTGATATCAATGCTGGAGTCTCAACCAGAAGTCAGTTGTCCAATTTCTGCTTCTATGCTCTCTTTATTAGTCAGCAAGAGCCAAAGAACTATCATGTTGCATTAAGACACAATGGATGGGTTGAAGCCATGCAACTTGAGCTTCTTTAGTTCAAAAAGCAGCAAGTGTGGGAGTTGGTTCCTCTACCCCAAGGTAAGTGTGCAATAGGCACTAAATGGGTGTTTAGGAATAAAACAAATGAAAAGGGTCAAATTGTCAAGAACAAGGCCAGACTGGTTGTACAGGGGTTTATACAAGAAGAAGGTATTGATTATGATGAAACCTTTGCCCTGGTACCCAGACTGGAGGCAATCAGATTGTTCTTAGCTTATGCTGCTTTCCATGATCTTAAAGTTTTTCAAATGGATGTCAAAAGTGCATTTTTATATGGTAAAATAAAAGAAGAGGTTTATGTGTGTCAACCACTAGGTTTTGATGATAATAAACATCCAGATTGGGTGATAAGCATGATAAGGCTCTATATGGGTTGAAACAAGCTCCTAGAGCCTGGTATGAAACATTATCAAATTTTCTTCTTCAAAATAATTTCACTAGTGGCTCCATAGACAAAACTTTATTCATAAAGAAAGTGGGACAGCATAAGCTACTTGTTCAAATTTGTATTAATGATATTATTTTTGTATCCTCTGATCCACAGTTGTGTGATGAATTTACAAAGTTAATGCAACAAAAGTTTGAAATGAGTGCCATGGGAGAATTACAGTTCTTTCTGGGTTTGCAAATCAAACAAAGGGCTGATGGAACTTTCATTCACCAGTCCAAATATACAAAAGGTCTTATGAAAAAGTTTGATTCACAAAACTGTAAGTCTTGTTCTACTCCTATGAGCAGCACCACACAACTAGATGTCGATCAGAAAGGCAAAGCGGTTGATGAAACCCTTTACAGATGTATGATTGGTTCCTTGATGTACCTTACAGCTTCTAGACCAGACATTATGTTTGCAACTTGTGTCTGTGCTAGATTTCAGGCTGCACCTAAAGAATCCCATTTGATTGCAGTTAAAAGGATCTTTAGATACTTGCAAAGAACTCAATCTCTAGGACTAAGGTATTCCACTGGGCATTCTTGCAAATTAGTTGCTTTCTCTGATAGTGACTATGCAGGGTGCAAAGTCACTAGAAAATCAACTTCTGGTGGATGCCAATTTCTAGGCAATTGTTTAGTTTCTTGGCAGAGTAAGAAACAAACTTCAATTGCTACAACAACTGCCGAAGCAGAGTACATTGCTGCTGCAAGTTATACATCTCAGGTACTCTGGCTTCAGAATCAATTATTGGATTATGGCATTATAGAGACTAAGACTCCATTACTAATGGACAATCCTTCAGCTCTTTGTATTGTTAAGAATCCAGTCCAGCATTCTAGGACCAAACATATTGAGATCAGACATCATTTTATTAGGGATTGTTATGAAAAAGGTCTGATTGATCCAAAGTTTGTTCCTAGTGCTGATGAGCTTGCAGATATATTTACTAAGCCTTTAGACAGTGCAACTTTTTAAAATCTGGTACTGAGGCTTGGTATGTTGCAGCTGGATTAAATTGACTAATATTAATGCTCTCAAATAACAAGTACTGATGCGCATTAGTATACAAAAGTCAAAAATAAGTACTGATGAGTTATTTTGTCTTCAGCATTTTTCATAACTACTGAAGACTAAACTACTTCAAAGTACTGAAGTACATTATTTGTTGCAAAGAACTGATGAAGTTACAACTACTGATGTAGTTATAACTCCTGATGCCTTTTCTAACCAATAAGTACTGAAGAACAAATTTTGTCCAAAAGTACTGATGTGTAATCTTCCACATAAGTACTGAGGACAATATTTGTTCACAAGTTCTGAAGAATAATTTATTTTAAGATCTTCTGAACATTTGTTCACAAGAGCTAAAGAATTAATATTCCAAAGAGCTGATGGCCAATGAAACATCTGAAAATCAGACAAAGTCTGATGAGTAAATGTTGAGGTCAGAATGAAACATCTGAATTGACGACAACCGCTGATGAGTAAATTTACTCTTCAGTTGATTCAAACTACTGTTGTTTCATATCAAAACAACTGAAGCCAAAACCATGTCTTCAGTAGTTTACAACTACTGATGACTAATACCAAGTCTTCAGTTGTTTATAACCTCTGAAGATGAAAACCATGTCTTTAGTAGTTTACAACTACTGATGACTAACACCAAGTCTTCAGTTGTTACAACCTCTGAAGGTTAAAACCATGTCATCAGTCGTTTCAAACACCTGATGACTAACACCAAAACCTTCAGACGTTTTCTATCAGCTGTTTCATAACCATACCTTATAAATACCTAACCCTACCTTCAGAGTTTTTCATTCTCACAACCTAAACATTCAAAAACTCTGAAACTTCTGTCTCACATTAATGGCGACCATGCAGCTCAAACCACGCCATAACTGTGTAGCCTACCTTACAAAATCATCCTTTTGGACCCAGTTCAATGCCGCCATCGATCTGATGGTTGCATCTCCATACAAAACGGTGTTTCTTCTAAATCCAATCATCCACGCCGACTCCCTCATACAGTTCTGGACAAACGTCACCCTTACAACTGGTGAAAATGACACCGAGGTCATTCTCCAGTCGTTTGTCAACCAACAGAAGGTGGTCATCACTTCAGACATCATTCGCTAAACCCTAAATTTAAATGATGCCACCTTCGTCACTGAATACCCTAAGGGCACCATTGACCTATCTTTCGCCCAGTATGGATATGAAGGCGACCTCCGTGCTTCCACTATCCTAAAGAAGCACTTCCATGATCCTGAAAGACTTATCTTCCACATGGTCAATGTCTGTCTTGCCCCCAAATCATCTTCATGGGATCAAATGTTATCAAGGTGGTAGCAGGTATTGTACTCTATCCTTGAGCAACAAAATTATAATTTTTCTGAAATAATCTTTTTAGAATTAAAAGATATTGCTATGAAACCTGTGGCTAACAGATGGATATTATATCCAAGGTTTGTCATGGCCATTATCGAAAAACAATTAAAATCTGAAGGACTTGTTGGCCTAGGAGTCCCTGCTTTGGCTGTATTGCCTGAGGTATACTCCAGGCGTAACTCAGACACCCACCTCAAATAGGCTGCCAAGCTGCTAAAACCCAAGCAGCGGGAACCCACAGTCTCCTCCTCTAAATCCAAAGTCCCTACCAAGCCAAAAGCCAAAAAGCCCAAAAAGGCTACTCAGGGAGTTGAGTCCCCTGAGGATGCCCCTGCACCACAAAGGCAGGAAGTAGCTACTGGTATTAATCCCCTAGTAGTTAAAAGGACTCTACCAGCCTCAACCGCTCAGGCATCCTCTCAACAGGATCCTGAAGCAACCACTTCCAGGGCAGCTACATCTCTGGAACCTATCTTACCTGAGAAGGTTACCATTGAAGAGCACTACTCTCCCCAGGTGCAAACTGATTCACCCCTATCACCCATTACAACCGCCCCACAAAGTCCAACCAGTATAATTGCAAAAGTGATGACTCAGCTCAACACTCCACCCTCTCCCCAGGAACCTATTACAACTGGGCAAACCTCAACCACTGAGAGGGAGGATCCAAGTGTTGCTGAGAGCCCACAACACCGGGATTACAATGTTCTATCTCCCTGTGTGGAAGAGGACATCAGAACATCTGGTGAGGCTGCCACTTCTCCTGCTTCAGCACATGAATAGGGTGAAGTTGGTAACCTCTCTAAGTCATCACCAGAGGCAACTGCTGATGAAGGATTTCATCCTAAGGCAGGAAGTCCCCAGTTCCAAGACAAAGGGGCACATGTGTATACTGATCCACACTCAGCACATGTTCATCCTGATACAATCAGGAGGTCAGGTGATTCAGTTAACACTGATGATGACCTAGGCTTCTTTTACGATGTTCTAGCCCATAACACTATTCTTGAGGAGGAGGTAAGTAGATTAAAAGAACTACTTGCCAAATTCTCTCAAGAATCAAGTCCATCTGCCACCATTCACCCACAGATGGCACCTTCCTCTGAAGGTCTCCCACACATAGAGCCACTCGCACATACTCAGCTACCAACCTCTGCTTCTGGCACCATTTCTCAGGGACAGAACCCCTATGAGCAAATGGTTGCTATCTTCAAAACATCCTTGCCTCTCATCACTCCCATCATCACTGATATTGTGAAACAAACCCTTGATGAGAGGCTTTCCTCAAACATCCAAACCCTGATTGATGATACTGTGTCAAAGAAACTTTCTGACATTCAAACCCCTACAACCAATGCAACCAAAAAGGGGGAGTCAGTGAAAGTCATCAAGAGAAAAGAGTTGAAGAGGTAAAAGAGAAAGAGAAAGAGAAAGAGGTTGAGAAAGAGGTGGAGAAGGAGAAGGAGATGGACAAGGAGACAGAGAAAGAGAAGCACTTTCATGTCACTTATAAGAAAAAGATGGGTGATGAAAGTGAGAAAACTCCTGCTCAGAAGAATTTGGATGATATGATCAAGAAAGCTGATGACCAACACAGCAGGTCAATGGATAAAATCATTGATCAGCTATTTAGGCAAGGCTTTGATACAGCAAAGCTTGATTATGAGATCAGGAGGTTGGAAATTCAGGAGATTGAATACCGATGGTCTTGCTATAGTGATCAGGAGAAGGAGATACTTGAAGCTATGGCAAGATTTATTTCAAAGTATCTGGGGAGATCAGTCCTTGAATTAAAATCATGGTCCAGGGACAGTATCTCAGAAATAACCAACAAGATATGTTCGTCTGAGGTATTCACCAAAGGGATGATCATAGAAGCCTTAAATAAAGCTGGTGCTGGGAGCAGGACTGATCTAGCCAAGCAAACCAAAGCCTCTCTTACAAAAATGCTAGAACAGCCTGTTCAATCTCCCACACCAAAACAACCCATATCACAACCCTCAAAACCAATTCCCTTTCCCAAGAAACCAATAGCCGATGATGCACCCCAGAAGAGGAAGAGAAGGGTGTTAAGGCTTGAAGAAGAAGAAGAAGAAGATGATGATGATAAGGATGAGGACAGGCTGCCTATTTCAGCTATCATTACACTGCCTAAGGCCAAAAGTCAATTATCATCAATAACTCCTGCCATTCAAAGGAAATAGTGAAGGTGAAAATTGAAGAACAACAACAGCAGAGACTACATGATGAGGAGTTATTGAAAATGGTTGACAAAGTCTATGCTCAAACTTCATCAATTATAGCCATGAGAAAACATGCTCAGGGGTTATATGCTCTCAAACAGACTTTTCAATATCAGAAAGAGAGAATAAGGTTTTGGCCTGATCCCAGGGTGAGTCATAGGATTCACAAGAAAAAATTCCTCACAGATACAATGGCCAAGTGAAAAAGATCGTAGATGCAGTGATCATGCTGGCCATTGTAGTCTCACCTTGGGAGATCCTAGAAGACTTCAAGAAAGCCTATAAAGCTAATCTTCCCCCACAAAAGCTGTTGGAGAACAAAATGGTGAAAAAGGGGTTAATATACAAGAGGCTTGAGGAAGTCAGACAAAATGAACTCCAGTTGCTGCTAGAGGGTAATCACCCTGATGAATTTGCTTATAGAGAAATCACAACTGTTGAGTTAAGAAATGGGAAACAGGTCAAATACCTGTCTGAGTATTATGGGCCTGAACCATTTTTTGAGGGAGAAGCCGAAGACCTTACCAAGGAGGATCAACTAGTATTGCTTGAGACTTATGTGAGAGAGTCTTACAGACTCATAGTTGGGAAGTAGGTTCAATGGATTGGGTAACAGCTCTGTGTCCAGTTTCCCAAGACAGAGTTCCCATCCATCCATTGCCAAACAGATCTTTGAAACCTCTTCCCTAGCCTATGCTTATAGTGGTCATTTCTGAGCTGATCCAGAAGAAAAAGACAACTTTTCTGCCAAATAAGTGGGACTCAAATAAAGTTAAAGGTTTGGCTGCATTGGTTCAAGGGGAGTTTGTTGGACCAAAAGAACCAATGAGCCTGATCAGGAAAACCTTTAAGTCCCACAGACATCACAACAACTGCTGAAGGCTTCATCATCTGATGACAACAACTGAAGACTTCATCAGCTGAAGTTCAAAACCTGAAGACATCAGCTGATGTTCAAATATTGAAGACTACATCAGCTGAAGTCAAGAACTGAAGACTTCAGAGGTTGTCATAACAGCTGAAATAGTACTCTTTAGTTGTTGTGATGGTTTTCCTTTTCAGTAGTTTTCTATTTGAGCTTCAGTAGTTTTCTTTCTTTCAGGAGTTTACTTATTGTAAAACGTCTGAAGAGCCTATTCTTTAGACGTTGTAGCTCAGTAGTTGTAGTTTCAGTAGTTATAGTAGTACTACACTTAGCTTTTGTAAGAATATGTCAGCTGTTGTAAGACATCTTCAGTAGTTTATTTATCTTTCAGTAGTTGTTGTAATAACAGTTAGATGTCACTATCAAGTGACATCAGCTGACGTCACCTTCCTTATAAAAGGTAGGCTGACCTAATTTTGTATGTGCCGAAGAGTGTGATTGAATGAAATTTTCCGTTTTGCAGAAATATCTTTCCTCTATATAACCATACTGTTCCATTGATTTATAATTAGTGTTCTTGCTTGAATTTGTTTAATTCTTATACTATTCCGCTGCAAATCCGAATCTAATTAATCAAACGAGGTCTGAGATCTTTTCAATTTTGGAAACAATTCTAAGTGAAAGATATAATCAGGTCCATTCCCCCTAACACAAGGAGTGTGCTCATTAACAACTATATTGGATGACTCCTTAAATTGTTGATTCTTAATCTTGTACACTCTATAAGCTTTGGAGCTGGAAGAGTATCCAACAAAGATAGCATCATCTGACTTTTCAGCAAACTTTTCCAAGTTGTCTTTTGTGTTAAGTATGGTACACCTGCTGCCAAAGGACCTTAGAAAACCAATGAATGGTGTCTCTTGTTCCATAACTCATAAGGGGTTTTTCCATGGGGCTTAACTATAAGAACTATGTTCTGCCATGCAGTGCTGACTGCCTCTACCCAGAATGTTAGAGGAAGTTTTGAATCAACTAACATAGTTCGAGCAGCCTCAATAAGTGTCATGTTCCTCCTCTCAGCAACACCGTTTTGTTGAGGAGTTCTTGGAGTACTATATTGTCTGGCAATCCCTTTTGAGTCACAGAATGAGTCAAGAACAATGTTCTTAAACTCAGTCCCTTGATCACTTCTAATAATTTTAACCTTATGATCAATTTGATTCTCTATTTTAAGAATAAAAGATTTCAAAGTTTCAGCAGTTTCATCTTTAGTTCTTAAAAAGAATACCCATGTGAATCTTGTAAAATCATTAACTATCACAAGGCAGTATGATTTCCTTCCAATGCTCATTATACTTGTGGGACCAAAGAGATCCATGTGCAATAAGTGTAATAGAGTACTGATGGAGTTGACACATTTGGATTTATGAGATGTCCTGTGTTGTTTCCCTTTCAGGCAGGCAACACAGTTATCTTTGCAGAAAAATCTTTTTTAGGCAAACCATGTACCAAGTTATTTTTAGCCAATTTATCATTGCCTTAAAATTTACATGACACATACGTTTATGCCATAGTGTTGATTCATCACTATCAGCTTTGGAGAGAAAACATGATACTTCACCCATAGGAGAAGCATTGTTCATATCTAGCTTGTACATATCCCCTTTCCTGGGAGATCTAAGAAGCACCAATTCTGAAGGAATTGTCATCCCTGGTTTGAGGATAATGCACTCATGTTCTGTGAAAAGCATTTGAGGCTTTTGGTCACAGAACTGAGAAACACTTAACAGATTGTGTTCAAGCTGTTTGACAAAGTGAACTTTGTCAATGTTTAATCTACCATTGGAGATACTTCCTCTGCCAGAAATATATCCTCCGGTCTCACCTCCAAATTGGACAGGCCCTCCATCATAGTTCTGGAATTGTTGAAGGAGTGATATGTTCCCTGTCATGTGCCTGGAGCATCCACTATCTACAATCAAAACATTGTTGTTCTTGTCAAATGGATGTCCCTGCACATAAGATGAGATTGTTAGTTTTGTTTGGAAGCCTAAGCCTTGCTGGTCTTGGGCTCTTCCAAAGATGATGACATAATTGAATCAAAAGATATGCATTGGGGTTCAATAGAGGTCGTTGAATAAGAGGTTTGGGCTGCAGCATCTTCCTTGATCTTCCAATCCATCCCTTGGTTGATCTTTGAGGATGAGCTTGTTGAGGCTATTGCAGCATGGACTTCTTCCTAAGCTTCTTTCTTTTCGGAAGAAGCCTTCACCACCTTTTCTTCCAAAGTAGTCTTCTTCTGGGTTGGATTCAGGGAAGCTTTCTTGTTCTACCGAACCTTTGAAGCCTTGACTTCCAAAGTCATTTTCCCTTCGGAAGAAGTACTTTCTTCCGAAAGCAACTTGGCTTCCGAGACCAACTTTCCCTTTTTCATCACTTGGACCGTTTGAAATGGTCCAAATGTGAAACCTTCCCTGACTCCTTCTTTTCTAACATTATTTGCATAATGTGTGCTTGCTGGATTGTAGTAACAATCTTTTGCCATGTGGTTGTGCAGACCACACATTATGCATGCGATGTTAGTCTTTTGGGAATTTAAAGGTTGCTGTTTCTTGGGCTTCTTTTCTTTATCAGCAACTTTCCCTTTCAACTTCTGATCCTTTGATAGGACAAGAGTGCTGGCATAACACTCCTTTCCTGAATCAGAGGTACCTAACACTTGGAATCCAGCTGAGATAAATACACCTTTTTGCTTTGGGTCGATTGTTGGACCAAAAGAACCAATGAGCCAAGATCAGGAAAACCTCTAAGTCCCACATGCCACTACAACAACAAGTGAAGACTCTCATCAGCTATTGTGTTCTCTTGCCGGAAGGTCAGAGAGGAACTGAGGACTCTCATCAGCTATTGTGTTCTCTTGCCTGAGTGTCAGGCTCGAGAGCATCTTAGTGCCAGCTCTCTGCTGAGATGATGAAGTCTGAAGAACAAATTCTGAAGATCAAAGAACTGAAGATCATCAGCTGAAGATATCAAAAGGCTGAAGATCTAAAGAACTGAAGATCTTCCGAAGCACAAAGTCTGAAGACAAAGACTGAAGACAACAACTGATGATATCTACTGAGATCATCAGTTGTTACATCTTCCGAAGCTGTTCTATCTTCCGAAGCAAAGTCTGAAGAAAAAGACTGAAGACAACAACTGATGATATCAACTGAAGTCATCAGTTGTTACATCTTCCGAAGTTACATCTTCCGAAGTTTCATCTTCCGAAGCCAAGTCTGAAGACCAAGTACTGAAGACAGAGTTTGTCTCAACAACTGAAGAAGTCCTCTTCAGTTGTTGTGGTGGTTTTTCTTTTCCAAAGTTTATTTTGTGTCAGTAGTTGTACAACAGCTGAAGAGAATGTTCTTCAGCTGTTATAGTTTCAGTAGTTTACTTTTGTCAGTACTTAGGAACTTTTGTAAGAAGATGTCAGTTGTTGACATCTTCAGTAGTTTTATGTTTTGTCAATTGTAATTTGAATATTCAGTGATGTCAGAAAAAGGACATCACCACCATGCTTTTGCCTCCTATATAAGGATGGCAAACCATACTGTTTTAATTGCCGAAACGTGGTTAGTAATGAACAATTAATGTTTCGCAGAACTCTTCTCTCTCTATGCTTTTGAATTGCAATATCTTTTATGTTCTTGCTTAATTGCTAATTAACGTGCTAAATCCGCTGCAAACATAATCTAATTGATCAACACGAGAGGCTGAGATCCTGTCAAATGGTATCAGAGCAGGTTAATCATTGATCGATCTTACCATTGATCATTTGAAACTGCTCTTTTGATCTCTCAGTTTGATCGAATTAGCAATTTGCAAGAGTTAGTCATAGAGAGTGAGTTTCTACTGTTTCCGGCCAAAACCTTGAGGTCTTTCGGTGGTTTAGAGTCACATTTGTCTGGTTTAAACTTGTTTTTGACTGAAACCTGAGATGACAACACCAACTAATGATCCTCACAATACTGGTTCCGCAACCAAGCCTCCGATGCTGGTTAGGAACGAGTATAACATATGGCAAAGACGTATGCTGCACCACTTGGCTGTCAACAGTGCTGGTTGTTGGAAGTCAGTGGTGCATGGGCCATACAAGCCTATGGTGAACGTCCCGGAATCTAATGAACAGGTTGCGAAGAAACCTGAACAGTATTCGGACGAAGATCTAAAGCTGTTTGAAATTGATGCTAGAGCCCATGGAATTTTAGCCATGGCCATTCCAAACGAGATATATTCAGGGCTCTTGCATCATGAGTCTGCTCATGACCTATGGGTTGCTCTAAAGGAACAATTTGGAGGAACTGATTCGGTCTTAGCAAACAATAGGGAAATCCTTGCCCAACAATATGAGACTTTCTCATATAGAAAGGGTGAGACTCTGACCCAGCAGTTTGAGCGGTTCTCTTGTTTGATCTCTGAGCTGAAGATGGTCAAACAAGAGTACACCAACAGCCATATGAACAACAGGTTCCTCAGGTCACTTCCTGAGAGATGGGACACATATACCATTGTCCTACGCTCCAGTGCTGACCTTGACACTCTATCTCTCACCCAACTTCATGGGAAGCTACTCACTTTTGAGAGAGAGGTAGAGCAAAAGAGGAAGCTGTCCTCTTCTGGCAAGCTCGCTGATGACTTTGTCCAAGGTAATGCTGCCTTGATAAGTCATGAGTCAGAATATGCTTCATCAGAAAGTTCTTATGATGAGCATATCGATTTCTCTACTAACTCAGAACAAGCTTTCGTTGGTGTTAGTAGTTCAGGAGGTGGTGGTGAAAATTTGTGTTTTCTGATGGAGGATTTGAAGGGCATTCCAGATGATGATCTGGAAGAGATGGATATTTTGAACCAAATGGCAATGATAAATATCCGCTCTCAGAAGTTCTACAAAAGAACTGGTAGGAAATTCCCAGGACTCTCTGGCAAAACCAAAGTTGGTTTTGACAAGAGCAAGTTGAGGTGTCACAAGTGCCAAAGGCTTGGACACTTTGCAAGAGAGTGTAGATCATCTGGATCTAACTCATCTGCACCCTTTGTGACTTTTCCCAGCAATAGCTCACAGCACAAAGGGCAACCTTCCTACAGTTCTCCCCATCCATCTCAAGCACAAGCACCACCTGCTTATTTTGTGCCACAGGGTCATATGCCTTATCCTTACCCCTGTTACTACATGCCTCAGCCTGGTCAATCTCAAGCACCCCCGGCTCAACCACCTCATGCTCTTCCAGAGCCTCATTCTTCCCAATCTCATCACCACACACAACCTCAACAACAAACCTTTTTCACCCCAACTGCTGTTGACTGGAGTAGTCTACCAGAAGAGTTATCTGGTCAGGAACCACTACTCCAAGGTGCTGGTCAACATGGTGGTGATCAACCTTTTGGAAATCTTGCTCTGATGGCCCTTGATTCTGCTGAAGGGTCATCATCCAATGCCTCATCTCAGGTATCCACTGAGGCAAAAGCCAAGCTTTGTTCAGAGTCATGCATAGCAGCATTTGCTTCTATTAGAGAAGCAAATGTAGCTTTAATAGATAAAATCTTGAGCTTGAGCACACTATTTCCAAAAGAAAAGCTGATTTTGAGGTTGTTCTAAAAGATAAAAATGATGAGATTTACAAGCTTAACTGCCAAATCAAAGATGCTAAAGCTAGGGAAGATGTACTTCTTGAGAAGTACAAAGATCTCAAGGAAACTCTTGCAACCACCCAAGTTGAGTGTGATCGATGGGTGCAATCTTGCAAGGGTTTTGAAATGCTTCTTAGCAAGCAAACAGCTTCCAATGTGAAGTTTGGCATTGGTTATAATCACACTGCTCCTCCCACAGATTTCATTTCAAGAGCAGAAGTTGAATCTGATGGGGAGAGCAATAACCAATCCTTCTCATCATGTGACTTACTATCCTCTGAATCAGCATCATCAGAGATAGACTATCACATGACCAAAAGGCTGATCAACTCAGAAGTTGTCACTAGAAGTACTGAAGGTACTGGAGAGCAAGTGACAACATCTGAAGTTCAAACCTCAAATACTGTTAGCACTAAAGAGAAGAAAACTAACAGCAGGAAAGGTTTGAAGACAGCTAAAGAGGATACCAGGAAAGCAGGCACTAGGAAGAAAACTGCTAGTACTGATGACAAACAGCTGAAGAACAAGTCTTCAGCAGTTAAATCCTCTTCAGCTGATGATCAGCATAAGATGAAGAAGAAGCCATGTGAGATATGTGGCTTATTCAATCATCTCACTGATGATTGCTGGTACAAAAGGGGTTCCAAACTCAAGCAGAAGGAGAAAATTTCTGAAAGCATCAATAAAATGAAGAGTGAGTTTGAAACCAAGTTTGTACTGGCAACATCCAAGTCTGAAATCCCTAAGCCCAAAGCTAAATCTAAGGTAGGGATTTCTCAGACAACAGCTGAGGTTGCTCAGAAAAAGATGGTACAACATAGGAACTCATCATCAGTAAACTCCAATGTGTCTGAAGAGCTGAAGGCTTTATCACAAAACCAGACACAGTTGGTGATGATGGTTCAGCAACTAGTGGGAAGAGTCAACCACTTAGATGCTCCTATGTTGAAACCACAGAAAAGGAAGTCCAAGCCAAAAGCTTCCTCTTCTGTACCATCTTCTTCACCTCAAGCTGTCACACATAACACACCTGTTAGTGCTACATCTGTAGCTGAGATCAGACCCAAGGCCAAGCAGGTTTGGGTCTCCAAGACTAACTAACACATGGTTGTGTTTGCAGGGTTCTTCAACATGCCATAGAAGCATCTGGTATGTAGACAGTGGAGGATCCATGCATATGACTGGAAGCAGCTCCCTTCTTAATGACTACTCTCAAGGAAAGAAGGGATTTGTTTCTTTTGGCAATGATGCAAAGGGTTACATCGTCGGAAAAGGTTTTGTTTCCAACGGGGAAATAAGGTTTGATGATGTTAACCATGTGGAGAATCTCAAGTACAACCTCTTGAGTGTCAGTCAAATGTGTGACAAAGGTCATATTGCCCTTTTCACAAGCCAGAACTGTAGGATTCTGTCATCCAAAGTTCTGAGTTTGATTGACAAGGCATTGGATGAACACACTCTCCTGAAGGCCAACAGGACAGGAAGAGTGTATGCCTTAGATCTTTCCAAAAAGATGGATTTAAAAGGCCATCCCTGCCTATTCTCCAAGGCATCTCCTCAAGAGTCTACACTTTGGCATAGAAGGCTGGGTCATGTTAATTTCAAAAACATGAATCAGCTTATAAGCCATGGTTTAGTAAGAGGATTGCCTCTGAAGGAGTTCAAGTGTGAAGATGACTGCACTGCTTGCTTGAAAGGAAAACAACACAAAGCTTCATTCCCTTCAATAGAAGAACCTAAGTCCACTGCCTGCTTACAACTTCTGCACATGGATCTCTTTGGTCCTGTCAGAGTAATGAGCATGGCAAAGAAGAAATACTGCCTGGTAATTGTGGATGATTACTCCAGGTTTGTATGGACTTTCTTCTTGCACTCCAAGGATGAAGCAGCAAAGACAATAATGAACTTTGTGTTACAAGTAGAAAAGCAGTATTCCCTACAGGTCAAGTGTGTGAGGAGTGACAATGGAACAGAATTTAGAAACCACACACTTGATGACTTCTACCTGTCTAAGGGAATTAGAAGGCAGTTTAGCATTCCAAGAACTCCTGAACAGAATGGAGTGGTGGAGAGAAAGAACAGGACCCTCATTGAAGCAGCAAGGTCAATGTTGGCTGACTCAGGGCTGCCACTGACCTTTTGGGCTGAAGCTGTCAATACAGCTTGCTATGTACAGAATAGAGCCTTAGTAAATAAGAGGTTGATGAAGACTCCCTATGAAGTTCTTCATCATTTGGCCCCTCTTATTTCATTCTTTAGAGCCTTTGGGTGTCCTTGTTTCATTCTCAACACTAGCAACCCACTCCATAAGTTTGCTAGTAAGGTGGATGCAGGGTACTTTGTTGGTTATTCATCAACTTGCAAAGCATACAGAGTCTTCAACTGTAGACCCAAAGGGGTTGAAGAAACTTTGCATGTTAAGTTCAATGAATCTCCAAAGGACAAGATTCCACAAAACCCTGTGGAGCTGTTTGATCTGGACATACTGCAATATGTTCCTTATCAACCTCCATCTGTTGAGCCTGTCAAAAGATCTCCACCTGGTGGTACTGAAGATGATGAAGTCAGTACTCACCTCTTCAAGTTCAGTGACAACCTGCCTAATTCCACTGAACCTGATGCTCCTGTAGCCTCAGCAGCTCCATCCACTACAAATGCTGATGAGATTTCTGCTTGCTCTACTTCATTTGAGCTGCCATCCTCTACATGGTTTCAGGAATCTCCATCACCATCTGTTGCTGCTGATGGGTCTACAAACACTTGCACAGATATCATAGTGTATCAAGAGCTCAAGAATCACCCCACTTCACAAATCATTGGTGATATTCATGCTGGAGTTTCAACCAGGAATCAATTGTCCAACTTCTGCTTCTATGCTCTCTTCATCAGTCAGCAAGAGCCAAAGAACTATCATGTTGCTTTAAGAGACAATGGATGGGTGGAAGCTATGCAGCTTGAGCTACTTCAATTCAAGAAACAGCAAGTGTGGGAGCTTGTTCCATTGCCCAAAGATAAGTGTGCTATAGGCACCAAGTGGGTATTCAGGAACAAAACAGATGAGAAGGGCCAAATTGTCAAGAACAAGGCCAGACTGGTTGTTCAAGGGTTTGCACAGGAGGAAGGAATCGATTTTGATGAGACCTTTGCACCTGTGGCCAGACTAGAAGCAATTAGACTGTTCTTAGCTTATGCTGCCTTTCACAGTCTTAAGGTTTATCAAATGGATGTCAAAAGTGCCTTCCTGTATGGGAAAATAAAAGAAGAGGTTTATGTGTGTCAACCACCAGGCTTTGAGGACAATAAACATCCTGATTGGGTGTACAAGCTTGATAAGGCTCTTTATGGGCTGAAGCAAGCACCTACAGCCTGGTATGAGACACTCTCAACCTTTCTTCTAGAGAACAAGTTCACTAGAGGCACCATTGATAAAACCTTATTCATCAAGACTGTGGGACAACATAAGCTCCTTGTTCAGATTTATGTTGATGATATCATCTTTGCATCCTCTGATCCAAAGTTGTGTGATGAATTTACAAAGCTTATGAAGCTGAGATTTGAAATGAGTGCTATGGGAGAATTACAGTACTTTCTGGGCTTGCAAATCAAACAACTGGATGATGGAATCTTCATCCATCAGTCCAAGTATACCAAAGAGTTGCTGAATAAGTTTGATTTACAATCCTGTAAGCCCTGTTCTACTCCCATGAGCAGCATCACACAACTAGATGTTGATCAGAAAGGTAAAGCGGTTGATGAAACCCTTTACAGATGTATGATTGGGTCCTTGATGTACCTTACAGCTTCTAGACCAGACATCATGTTTTCAACATGTGCTTGTGCTAGATTTCAGGCTGCACCTAAAGAATCCCATTTAATTGCAGTCAAAAGGATCTTTAGATATCTGCAAGGTACCCAATCACTAGGACTTTGGTATTCAGCTGGGCATTCATGCAAATTAGTTGCTTTCTCTGATAGTGACTATGCAGGATGCAAAGTCACCAGAAAATCCACTTCTGGTGGTTGCCAATTCCTAGGCAATTGTTTAGTTTCTTGGCAGAGTAAGAAACAAACATCAATTGCTACATCCACTGCTGAAGCTGAGTATATTGCTGCTGCAAGTTGTACCTCTCAAATACTTTGGCTTCAGAACCAACTTTTGGATTATGGCATTACTGAGACTAAGACTCCATTATTAATGGATAGTGCTTCAGCTCTTTGTATTGTTAAGAATCCAGTCCAGCACTCTAGGACCAAGCATATTGAGATCAGACATCATTTTATCAGGGATTGCTATGAGAAAGGTCTGATTGATCCTAAGTTTGTGCCTAGTGCTGATGAGCTTGCAGACATTTTTACTAAGCCTTTAGATAGTGCCACATTCCAAAATTTGGTACTGAGGCTTGGTATGCTGCAACTTGAATGATTTGACCTATGCTGGTACTCTTAGTTCACAACTACTGAAGAGCAAAGGTCAAATAAAAGTACTGATGAGTAATTTAGTCTTCAGCTCTTTCACAACTACTGAAGACTAAACTGACTCAAAGTACTGATGTACATTATTTATTGAAAAAACAACTGTAGTGAAGTGGATTACAACTACTGATGTATGATTTTCAATAAATAAGTACTGAAGAACGAATTTTTGTTCACAAGTACTGATGTGTAATCTTACACAAGTACTGCAAAATTTGTTCACCAGCTCAGAAGACTATTTCATCAGCACTTGTGAACATCTGATCACAAGAGCTGAAGGCAAATATTCCCAAGAGCTGAAGGGTCAATGAAACATCTGAAAGTCAGCCAAAGAGCTGATGAGTAAATGTGGAGGCTAGTATGAAACAACTGATTTGACGGAAACAGCTGATGAGTACTTTCTCATCAACTGATAACAACAGCTGATGTTTCATACACAAACAACTGAAGGACAAAACCATGTCTTCAGTAGTTTACAACTACTGACATCAGTAGTTCACAACTACTGAAGGCTAAAACCAAGTCTTCAGTTGTTACAATGTCTGAAGAAGAATACTAGGTCATCAGTAGTTTACAACTACTGAAGACTGACAGTAACTCTTCAGACGTTCACAACTTCCGAAGGACAAAACCAAGGTCTCAGTAGTTTCAACTACTGAAGACTAATACCAAGTCCTCGGAAGTTACAAACACTGAAGGTTAAAACCACGTCATCAGGTGTTATAACAACTGATGACTAACACCAAAACCTTCAGTAGTTTTCTTTCAACCTTTAGCTTACCCTATAAATATCTAACTTTCAGAGCATTTACTTCACTTGCCCTAATCTTACCAAACCCTCTGAAATTCCCACACACACCATTAATGGCGTCCTTGCACATAAAGCCTAGACACAACTGTGTCGCACATCTCACTAAATCGCCATTATGGCCCAAGTTTCACAATGCCGTCGATCTCATGCACGACTCCCCATACAAAACGGCATTTCTCATCAACCCCACCATATACACAGACTCCTTGACGGAGTTTTGGACAAATGTGACCGTCCACACTGGAGAGCATGATGGCGAGGTCTCTCTCCGGTCCTCCGTCAACGGCCATACCGTGGTTATCAATCCAGCTACTATACGCCAAACCCTAAAGCTGGAAGATGTAACCTATCCAACCTCCTACCCCAAAGGTACCCTGGATCTATCATTCACATCCAACGACTACCAGGGTAACCTATCAGCCTCTACCTTGTTGAAGAAACACTTCCCTGACACTCAACGACTGATCTTCCAGATGGTGAATGTTTGTCTGGCTCCCAAAACCTCTTCATGGGACCAGATGTCAACAAGGTTGCAACAGGTATTGTATTCTATCCTTGAGAAACAACCACTAAATTTTACTGATATTTTATTTTTGGAACTCAAGGACATGGCCACAAAATCTTTTTCTAACCGTTGGAACTTGTATCCACGGTTCATAATGGCCATGATCGAATACCAGCTTCAAGCTGAGGGACTAGTTGGCACTGGGGTCCCTGCCATGGCTGTTCAAGCTGAGGTATACTCCAGGCATAACACTGACCAAACACTCAAACAGGCTGGCCGGCTGCGAAAACCCACGCAGCTGGAACCCACAGCCTCCACCTCCAAATCCAAAGTCCCCACCAAGCCAAAAGCCAAAAGAAGCCCACAAAGGCTACTCAGGGAGATGAGTCCCCTGAGGATGCCCCTGCCACACAAAGGCAGGATGTGCCTGCTGGTTCGATTCTCCCAGCAGGTACCACGACTCCACCCACCGCAACCGCACAGGCTTCCTCTCAACAGGAGCCTGATGTAGCCAATATAGGGGCAACCACATTACTGGGGTCTATCTCACTTGAGAAGACTACCATTGAAGAGCACAGTCCTCCCCATGTGCACACTGCTTCTAGCCCTTCTCCTGATGAGACCGCCCCACTAAGCCCAACATTGGCAATAGCCAAAGTGCTGACCGATCTGAGCACTCCACAACCCTCTCCCCAGAAACCTATTACACCTGGGGAGACTCCAACCGAAGAGGGGGTGGGTACAAGTGCCGATGGGAGCCCACAGCACAGTGAATCCGTTCAATCTCCCAGTGTGGTTAGGGAGATAGAACAATCTGGTGAGGCTGCCACTTCCTCTGCATCAACATCTGAGCAGGGTGAAGCTGGTAACATCTCTAAGACCTCACCAGAGGCAATGGCCGATGATGGATCCAATCCGGAGGCTAGAAGTCCCCAGTACCATGAACAAGGGGCACATGTCATTACTGAGCCACACTCAGGACATGTACATCCTGACACTGTCAGGAGGTCAGGTGATTCAGCTCATGCTGATGATGACCTGAGCTTCTTCTATGATGTAGTCGCTCAAAACACTATCCTAGAGGATGAGATAAGCAGACTCAAAGAGCTGCTTGCTCAGATGACTCAGGATAGAAGTCCATCTGCCACCACTACCCAACAGATGGCACCTTCACCCGAAGGCCTCACAAACACTGAGCCAACCCCACAAACTCGGCCACCAGCCCCTGCTTCTGGCACTAGCTCTCAGGGTCAGAACCCCCCTGAGCAGCTGGATGCTATCTTCCAGAAATCCCTACCTCTCATCACACCCATACTTCAAAATATAGTCATTCAGACCCTTGATGAGAGGCTTCCCACATACATACAACCCTTGGTGGAGGTTGCCGTTTCTAAGGCGCTTGCTGATAGTCAAACCCCAACCAATGCACCCAAAAAGGGGGAGACATCAGTGCAAGCCAAGAGGAAGAGGGGTGAGGAAGAGGGAGAGGCAGAGAAAGAGGTGGTGGTTGAGAGGGAGTTGGTTGAGGAGACTGGGAAGGTGAGGGAGAAGGGGAAGAGGAAAGAGAGGGAGGTAGAGCCAATAAAAGTGACTGACATCCAAAAGGATTTCAGTGTCACTGATAAGAATAAGGGAAAGGGAAAGAAGGTGGCTGATCCTGATCTAGCAGCCCTTGTCAAGGAGGCTACCCGTTCAATGAACAAAGTCATTGAACAGCTGTTCAGGCAAGGCTTTGACAAGGACACTGCCTTGCTAGATCAAGAGATCAGGAACATGGAGAGGAAAGAGATTGAGTACCGATGGACTACTCTTAGCCAAGAGGAAAGACAAAAACTTGAGGCTATGAGTAGGTTCACTTCGAAGTACCTGGGCAGACCAGTCCTTGATGTTAAGGCATGGACCAGGGACAGACTCTTGGCAATAACCACCAAGATCTGTTCAGCTGGTGATTTTACCAAGGGACTGGTCGCTGAGGCCCTATCTGAAGCCGGTGTTGGGAACAGGACACTGCTAGTAAAGCTAACCAAACCAGCCCTTATCTCCAGGCTGCTAGCGGTGCCTGCCAACATTCCCACACCAACCACCAAACCACAACCCACAAAACCAACCCCTTCACCACCAAAACCCACAGCCAATGATCCACCCTTGATGAAGAAGAGAAGGGTGTTGAGGCTGCAAGAAGAAGAGGAGGATGAGGAGGATAGCTTGCCTATTTCAGCAGTTATACCTTTACCCAAAGCCAAATCACAAACCATCACTCCCACCTCACAGCAGGACACTGTGAGGGCTAAGTTAGAAGAGGAGGAGCAGCAAAAGCGACATGATGAGGAAATGCTGAAAAGCATTGACAAATGTTATGCTGCTTCGACCTCTATAATAAATATGCAGAGAGAAGCTCTGAGGTTATTCACCCTCAGACAAACTTTTCAATATAAAAGGGAGAGGGTGAGAACTTGGCCTGACCCAAGGGTGGCTCACAGGATAGTCAAGAAGGACATGCCTGTGAGATACAAAAGCCAACTAAAGAGAATCGTAGATGAAGAGGTCTCTGTGGCTATTGTAATAACACCCTGGGAAATAGTAGATGAATTCGAGAAAGCTTATAGAGCCGGCCAACCACCCTTTTCAATGCTAGATAATAGGGTGGTTAGGAAGGGTCTGGTCTATAAGAAGCTTGAGAATTTTCATCGGAATGAGCTCACTTTGTTGTTAGAGGGTATACACCCTGATGAGTTTGCATATAGGCAAATCACAACACTTGAGCTCAAAAATGGAAAACAAGTCAAGTATCTCTCAGAGCTGTACGGTCGGGAGGGATTGTTCGAAGGTGAGCCTGAAGACATGTCCAAAGAAGAACAAATGATCTTTCTTCAGGCCTACACCCGAGAATCCTACCGACTTGTACATGGGAGGTAGATCTCATGGATGGGGTAACAGCTCTGTGTCCAATTCCCCAAGACAGAGCTCCCATCCATACTTAGCCAAACAAACACTTGAGACTACCTCTCCGGCCAGTGCTAATCTGGGTCAACTCCTAATCTGATCTAGGAGGAAATAGACCAATCTTTATGCCACCAATAAGTGGGACATCCAATAATTAGAGGTTTTGGCTGCATTGGTTCAGGGGGAGTTTGTTGGACCAAAAGAACCAATGAGCCAAGATCAGGAAAACCTCTAAGTCCCACATGCCACTACAACAACAAGTGAAGACTCTCATCAGCTATTGTGTTCTCTTGCAGGAAGGTCAGAGAGGAACTGAGGACTCTCATCAGCTATTGTGTTCTCTTGCCTGAGTGTCAGGCTCGAGAGCATCTTAGTGCCAGCTCTCTGCTGAGATGATGAAGTCTGAAGAACAAATTCTAAAGATCAAAGAACTGAAGATCATCAGCTGAAGATATCAAAAGGCTGAAGATCTAAAGAACTGAAGATCTTCCGAAGCACAAAGTCTGAAGACAAAGACTGAAGACAACAACTGATGATATCTACTGAGATCATCAGTTGTTACATCTTCCGAAGCTGTTCTATCTTCCGAAGCAAAGTCTGAAGAAAAAGACTGAAGACAACAACTGATGATATCAACTGAAGTCATCAGTTGTTACATCTTCCGAAGTTACATCTTCCGAAGTTTCATCTTCCGAAGCCAAGTCTGAAGACCAAGTACTGAAGACAGAGTTTGTCTCAACAACTGAAGAAGTCCTCTTCAGTTGTTGTGGTGGTTTTTCTTTTCCAAAGTTTATTTTGTGTCAGTAGTTGTACAACAGCTGAAGAGAATGTTCTTCAGCTGTTATAGTTTCAGTAGTTTACTTTTGTCAGTACTTAGGAACTTTTGTAAGAAGATGTCAGTTGTTGACATCTTCAGTAGTTTTATGTTTTGTCAATTGTAATTTGAATATTCAGTGATGTCAGAAAAAGGACATCACCACCATGCTTTTGCCTCCTATATAAGGATGGCAAACCATACTGTTTTAATTGCCGAAACGTGGTTAGTAATGAACAATTAATGTTTCGCAGAACTCTTCTCTCTCTATGCTTTTGAATTGCAATATCTTTTATGTTCTTGCTTAATTGCTAATTAACGTGCTAAATCCGCTGCAAACATAATCTAATTGATCAACACGAGAGGCTGAGATCCTGTCATCGATCCTTAGCTTAGACTCAGCAACATTCTTGGCAATCTTTCTAGCAGCTTTAGCTCTGCTTCTTCTTGCCTTGGTGGTTAGTATTTGAACTTCACAGGAGGAGATGGGTGCATTTACCTATTTCTTCCCTGTGGTGGCCACTATTGTTGCATCCTCCTTCAATTCTAGTGAGGAAGGGTCAGCAGTTGGAACCTCTTGCTCCTCAGTACCACATCTAGGTTGTCTAATAGACTCATAAGAGTGTGGTGGAGTGATTTCATTGGTTACCAACCCTCCTTTGTTTTGATAAAACATTTTGGAATGGGAGGATGATGCAAGAATAGCTTGGAAGTTTTGCTCAGCAATAGCTTGCTTCCTGGCCTGAGCCTCAGCAGTGGCAAGCTGGGCTTGAGCTTCAGACAGCTTGAGTATCAGATCTTTGATTTGAGTCTTATAGTTGGTTTGTTCATGTTTTAAAAGACATAGTTTTATCTAACTCCCTAATTTTCTTTTGATAGTCAGATTCAGCTCTTTTAAGGTCAGATTTTAAGACATTTAAAGACTCAACATCAGATCTGATTTCCATATTGTAATCCTTGTAAAGTTTAACTTTAGCAATACAGGCTGGAGTGCAAAGAGGTTCATATACCTGAGCATCATCTGTTCCGGCCAAGAGTGCTTGAGCAGGAGTCACATCCTGTCCCATGAAGCTCCAGTCAACATCTTGAGCTATTGCAGCTGTTTCAGTTGTCTTTTCTTCAGACTTCGAGGTTGACGGATGTGTGGAGGCCTGTGGGGTTCCCGGGTTGTTCTTGGGAGCCTTGTATTCCCTAGCAAAGTGACCCAGTTGGTTGCAGTCGTAGCACTTTGCTTTTGTCTTGTCACACCCAAACTTGCTGTTGGCAGGGTTTTGAGGGAATTGCCTTCCAGTTCTCTTGAAGAACTTCTTTTCTTTGTAAGTTAAAAGAGCCATCTGTTGGACAATGTCCACATACTCTACATCATCTAGACTAAAGCACTCAAGATCATCAAAGCAATATGAAAATCACCAGAGTGTCCACTTCCAGAGACAAAGGCACAACTTTCCTGAAAGGAGTTGTGTTGAGCCTGTTGAGACCTTGGAGTCTCATGTAGAGTAATGTAGGGTCCATTTTGTGAGTTGTCAGGGTGGCATAGCAACTGATGTTGTGGTTCTATGCTTTCCCTTTCAACCACATGAAGGGCTGAACTCGGTTGGTTATTGGAGTTACCAGAGGAGTTTTGTATGTTCATCTCCATCTGGAATGCACTGAGGATGCCATACAACTCTGTGAGAGTAAGAGTCTTCAAGTCTGAGGTTCTCTTGATCACAACACAATAGTGTATCCATAGTTTAGGAAGGGAAGACATGAACTTCCTTACTATGTCCCTGTTCTTAAGAGTTACTCCAATATCCACGAGAGTATCCACTATCTCAACATACCTGAAGTATTGTTGAGTCAAGGTCTCACCAGCCTTGAAAGTGATGTTTTCAAACTGTTGCTTTAAGAGATCCTTCTTGTTCTCTTTAGTCTCCTTGGATCCTTCATACATGAGCTTCAGTGCATCCCATAAGTCTTTAGCTGTCTTGCACTTCTTAAAGCCTCTGTAGATGGAGTTTGGAAGAGCAGTTTGAAGACAAGTCATAGCCCTTTGATCAAGCTCTATTCTTTTTATATCTTCTTCTGAGTAATCGTCCACATCTTTTGGAATGATACGATTACCAGTAGCAGAACTAGTGCTTGGTATGAAAGAACCATTAACAACGGAGTCCCACATCCTTGAATCTTGACACTTGATGAAGCCTTCCATTCTTGTGCACCATGTGTCAAATCTTCAGGGGTGATCAGTGGGGACTTGGTCATGGTACCTGTTTCCATATCAGCTGTAGTAAGAGCGGCCATTTGAGTGAATGGGTTGTAGGGAGGAGTGAAAAACAAGTTGATTTGGATGGTTATATCACACAATCAAGAGCCTAAAATGCTCTGATACCAATTGCAGGATCGGTATTGGTCACTTAACAAGTGGCTTTTCTCTCAAACTCACCTAGAACAACACTCAGAATGAGCCTAACAAGACTTGATCATAATATAACAAGTAGCAAATGATAATAAACACAGGAAGTAAATTTTCAAGGTACTTTTATATATTGATTCTCAACTCAAAGGATTACAAGACTCTTGCAAGCACAATCTCGATCTAATGAGTTATAATGAGAACTATATATATAATACTACCTATAGCCGGATATACTTTGATTCCAGCTGGAAACCTATAACCAAAAGCCTATACTACAAGACTATAGGTTAAGGTATCTTGGATATTTTATCTGAGATTTGGTAGTCAGGACATGTCCCGGACTTACCTTTTATCACCAACTAAGGTTAGTAACATGTACTATCATAAAATGGTAAACAGTGGAATAATGTATGGTCAACTACATGGCTCTTTAGGAAGAAGCCATACTGTATCAGAAGTCTGCAGCGGAATGTCAGAGACCATACTTATGTCCACTGGTTTATAGCAGTGTCTTTCGAAGGTTAAATTGCTTCGGAAGAATAACTTCTTCCGAAGCCACTTATACTTCGGAAGACTGCTTCTTCCGAGGCTTTGGAACTTCTTCTTTGTCTTCAGAAGTTGAGCTTGTCTTCAGAAGTTGATCTTTCACTTTTCTTCGGAAGAACTCTTCAACCTTCGGAAGTTCTCATACTTAGCTTCGGAAGCCTTTGAATATTGCACCAAAATTTGACTAAGTGAAATGTTTTTGGTTGCACCAGCCTTCCTTATGATCTAACAGTATACATCACAAAATTCATGTAAGAATTTTTCTTCTTCTTCAGATGAACCACTTTCCTTCTTTTTCTTTTCAACTCATCAAAATATGCTTTATCTTCTTGATCACACCTTATCTACAAGAATGAGCTTGCTCGGGTGATTCCTCTGTTTAGTAGTTCTACAAGAATATCACCTCTTTTTGCTCTCATTGGATTGATCAAAAGGAAGCTTATTCAACTTCTTTATGTCTTGTACATGTAGCATGATAATACTTGTGAAGAAATGATACACATCACACATAACATTCACCCTTTTGATCAAGAAAGCATCAAAAACTTCATCATACTTCCAAGCTACTATTTTCACTTCCTTTGTTGTGTTAGGAGCAATCATTACGTTTAGCAATTCAGAGATTGATTGTCCTTTTTGTAACACGTTTCTTACAATATCACCTGTCGATCTAGCTTTGTTAAGCAACTGCTTTTGCTCAAGTGCTACTGAGTAAGCTTGTTACTCAGTCTCAGGGAACATCTTCATCAACTCCTTTCTCCTTTCATAGACATTTGGCTTCATAGCCATAGACTTGATTTCTTGAGGTTTCAAAATTCTTGTCCTCTTAGAAATCTCCAAATATTGAGGATTGTCAGTATCAAGCACAATCACTTTGTTTCTTTGTTTTTCTGTCTCTTGGAAGCTAAATTCCTTAGAGATTCAGATCGTAATCTCTTAAGTCTCTTCCAAGGATAGTTTCTTGCTTGCAACCATGATCTTAAAGCTGGAATACTCATATCTTCAGGATCAGGATGATGAAGCTCAGATGTAGGAATATCCACTACATTAATACTCTCTTGTAGTGGATTCCACTCTCCATGTTCAAGTACAATCTCATTAGGATCTATTGGAGCAATAGACTCAGCAATAACACATTTCTCGTACTCTTCATTAATCTAAGAAACTGTTAATCCATCAAGAAAGACTCGATTATACTTCATCCTCACCAAGTAATTATATCTATCTTCAAAATCAACCGGTATATCTTCTTGAATAGTCTCAGCTGGAGAAAAACTTGGCTCAAAATTAGCTTCAACAATGTCTTCATCTTTAAGTACTTCATCATACCAGTCATCTCCATACTCATCCTCTATGTCATCAAGAGCTCCAATCTTTTCTTTAACATATTGCTCTTGATCTTCTTGACTTTCAGTAGTCTTTTGAACTTTTGATGACCATTCAGGTGACATTGAAATGTCTATATCATCAATCTTTCTTTTTCCTTTATCCAATTCAGGAATCTTTTCGATATCAATTGGGTTTATCTCTGAAAGGATCTCAGCCTCTAGTTTGATCAATTAGGTTGTATTCATAGCGGATTTAGCACAAGAATTAAGCAAATTATACTAAGAACACAAGAGATATATCAATGTAACAGTAGGTTATTGAGAAAGAAGGAATTCTGCAAAAAGATGTTTTCTATTACATCACACGCTTCGGCAAGGATTACAATTAGGTCATCTTCCTTTTATAGGAAGAATGACGTCAGCTGATGTCACTTGATAGTGACATCAAACCGTTATTTTAACAAACTACTGAAACTACCTTAACTACTGAAGATGTCAAACAGCTGACATCTCCTTACAAAATACAAAGTGTTAAACTTATTACAACAGCTGAAAAGAAACTACTGAAAACTACAACGCCTGAAGAACATACTCTTTAGTAGTTTTACAAACTACTGAAATAGAAAATAAAACTACTGATAAGAAAAAGCTGAAAGGTAAACCATCACAACAACTGAAGAATACTTCTTCAGCTGTTGTGACAAACTCTGAAGCTTCAGCACTAGTCTACAGACTTTAACTTCAGATGTTTCATCAGCTGATGACTTTAGTAGTTGTCATCAACTGATGCCTTCAGTCTTTGTCTTCAGTCTTTGTACTTCAGTTGTTGATCTTCAGTACTTTGATCTTCAGCTGATAGTCTTCAGTACTTGAGTCTTCATCACTTGAGTCTTCAGTACTTGAGTCTTCAGTACTTGAGTCTTCAGTACTTGAGTCTTCAGTACTTGAATCTTCAGTACATGAGTCTTCAGTACTTGAATCTTCAGTACTTGTACTTTAGCTGTTGATCTTCAGTACTTTGATCTTCAGCTGTTGAGGTCTTCAGACTTTGTCAAACAGCTGATGATGCTTTCAGCAGTTGTTGTGATGTCTTGTTGGACTTAGAGGTTTTTCTGAACTGGCTCATTGGTTCTTTTGGTCCAACATACTCCCCCTGAACCAATGCAGCCAAAACCTCTAAGCTTATTATTGGTCCCACTTATTATGGCAGAATGATTGGTCTATTTCCTTCTGGATCAGCTCAGAAGTTGACCCATATAAGCACTGGCCTGGGAAGAGGTCTCAAGGATCTGACTGGTGTAGTATGGATGGGAACTCTGTTTTGGGGAACTGGAAACAGAGTTGTTGTCCCATCCATGAGACCTACTTCCCAACTATGAGCCTATAGGATTCTCTGGTGCAGGCTTCTAAAAACATTACTTGTTCCTCCATGGTAAGAATCTCTGCCTCACCCTCAAAAAATCCTTCAGTTCCATAGAGCTCTGAGATGAATTTGGCCTGTTTACCACTTTTGAGCTCCACAGTTGTTATAGCCCTATAGGCGAACTCATCAGGGTGATTACCCTCTAAAAACAACTGGAGCTCATTTCTCCTAAGACTCTCAAACCTCTTATAGACTAACCCCTTTTTAACCACCCTATTCTCCAAAATCTTTTGTGGTGGCAGGTTAGCCTGATAGGTCTTCTTGAAATCTTCAATGATGTCCCAGGGTGATACTACAATGGCCAAATAGATCACTTCATCTATAATCCTTTTTACTTGGCCATTGTATCTCAGTGGAATGTCTTTCTTAATGATCCTATGAGACACCCTGGGATCAGGCCAAATACTCACTTTGTCCTTTTGAAATTGATATGTATGCCTTAAAGTGAATAATCTCAGAGCTTGTTTCCTCATATTCATAATTGATGAGGAAGCAGCATAAGCTTTATCTACTCTTTTCAATAGCTCATCATCATGTAGCCTATGTTGCTGTTCTTCTTCCATTTTAACCTTCACAGCTTCCATCTGTGAGGCAGGAGTGATGGGAAAGGTTTGGCTTTAGGCAAAGATATAACTACAGAGAGAGGCAGCCTATCTTCTTCCTCATCATCCTCTTCTTCTTCTTCTTCTAGCCTCAGCACCCTTCTCTTCCTCTTCAAGGGTGCATCATCGGCTATGGATTATGATGGAGAAGGGGTTGGTTTTGTGGGTGGTGGTTTGGTTTTTGGTGTGGGAAATTAGGCAGGTTGAGCTAGTAATTTAGATGTGAGAGAGGATTTGGTTTGTTTGACTAACTCATTCCTATTCCCAGCACCAGCTTCACTAAGGGCTTCTATGATCAGTCCCTTAGTGAATACCTCAGACGAACAGATCTTGGTGGCTATTGCCAAGATGCTGTTCCTGGGCCATGATCTGATCTCCAGGACTGATCTCCCTAGATACTTCGAAATGAATCTTGTCATAGCCTCAAGTCTCTCTTTTTCCTCTTGGCTATAACAAGACCATCGGTATTCTATCTCTTTCATCTCCAACTTCCTTATCTCTTGATCTAGCTCAGCAGTGTCCTTGTCAAAGCCTTGCCTGAACAGCTGATCAATAATGTTATCCATTGACCTGCTGTGTTCAGCATCAGCCTCCTTGACAAGAACATCTAGATCTTTCTCTTTCTCTCCCTTCTTCTTCTTGTATGTGACATGAATGTCTTTTTGACTTTCAGTCACTTTAACCAATTCAGCACTCTCCTTCTCCTTCTCCCTCTCAGTCTCCACCACCAACTCCCTCTTATTTACTACCTCATCCTCAACTTCTTTCTCTTTCACTTCCTCATCCACTCTCTTTCTCTTAGCTTTCACTGAAGTCTCCCCCTTTTTGGTTGTATTGGTTGCAAGGGGTTGACTGTCAGAAAGCTTCTTCATCACAACAGCTTCCACCAAAGGCTGTATAGTAGAGGGAAGCCTCTCATCAAGGGTTTTGATCACAATATCTATGATAATAGGTGTGATGAGAGGCAAGGAATTTTGAAAGATAGCAGCTAATTGTCCAGTGGGGTTCTGTCCCTGAGAACTGGTGCCAGAAGCAAGGGTAGGTGGCTGAGTTTATGGGAGTGGCTGAGTGTTTGTGAGACCTTCAGGTGAAGGTGCCATCTGTGGGTTTATGGTGGCAGATGGACTTTGATCTTGAGTTATTTTGGCGAGTAGCTCTTTGATTCTACTTACCTCATCCTCAAGAATAGTGTTTTGAGCTACTACATCATAGAAAAAGCTCATGTCATCATCAGTTGTAGCTGAATCACCTGACCTCCTGAGTGAATCAGGATGTACATGTGCTTAGTGTGGCTCAGTGATCACATGTGCCCCTTGTTCTTGGTACTGGGGACTTCCTGCCTCCGGATTGGATACATCATCGGCAGTTGCCTCTGGTGAGGACTTAGAGATGGTACTAACTTCTTCTGTTCATGTGCTGATACAAGGGAAGTGGCAGCCTCACCAGATGGTCCTATCTCCTTTGCCACACTTGGAGATGAGACATTTGATTCCCTGTGTTGTGGGCTCCCATCAACACTTGTATCCACCCTCTCTGTGGTTGGAGTTTTCCCAGTTGTGATTGGTTCCTAGGGAGAGGGTGGAGTGTTAAGATGATTTAACACTTTTGCAATTATTAATGTTGGGCTTTGAGGGGTGGTTGCAGTGGGAGATGGGGTAGAAGCAGTATGCACATGGGGAGATGTGTGCTTTTCAATGGCAACCTCCTCAAGAGAGAAAGGTTCCAGATGTGTGGCAGCCCCGAAAATGGTTGCATCAAGCTCTTGTAAAGAGGATGCCTGTGCGGTTGTGGTTGGTGGAGTCGTGGTAATTGCTGGGAGAATCGTGCTAGCAATTACTTCCTGCCTTTGTTATGCAGGGGCATCCTCAGGGGACTCATCTCCCTGAGTAGTCTTTTTGGGTTTCTTTTGTTTGGGTTTTGTGGGGACTTTGGATTTTAAGGTGGAGGCTGTGGGTTCCAGCTGCGTGGGTTTTCGCAGCTTGGCAACCTTTTTCAACGTTTGGTCAGTGTTGTGCCTGGAGTATACCTCAGGCAATACAGCCATGGCAGGGACTCCAAGGCCAACAAGTCCCTCAGCATGTAGCTGGTTCTCTATTATGGCCATTATGAATCATGGATATAGTATCCAACGGTTACCAAAAGGTTTTGCGGCCATATCCTTAAGTTCCAAAAAGATTATTTCAGAAAAATTTAAGTTTTGTTTCTCAAGGATAGAGAATAATACCTGCTGCCACCGTGATGACATTTGGTCCCATGAGGAGGTCTTTGGGGCTAAGCAAACATTCACCATGTGGAATATAAGGCGTTCGGCATCATGAAAATGTTTCTTGAGCAGTGTAGAGGCATGAAGGTCACCCTGATAGTCATGGTGTGCAAAGGAAAGATCAATGGTGCCTTTTGGATATTCGATTGGGAAGGTGGCATCATCCAATTTTAGGGTTTGGCGGATGATTGCCGGATTGATAACCACCTTCTGGGTGTTGACGAACGACTGGAGAGAGACCTCGGTGTCGTTCTCTCCAGTAAGGGTGACGTTCGTCCAGAACTGTGTAAGGGAATCGGCATAGATTGTGGGATTGAGGAGGAAGGCCGTTTGGTAAGGAGAATTGACCATGAGATCTATGGCGTTATGAAACTTGGTCCAAAATGGGGATTTGGTAAGGTAGGCGACACAGTTGTGTCTTGGCTTGAGCTGTATGGTCGCCATTAATTGTGTGCGAGAGGTTTAAGAGTTTTTCAAATATTAGGTTATGAGAGAATGAAAACTTCTGAAGGTAGGATTGGGTATTTATAGGGTACGGATTGAAATGGCTGAAAGAAAACGACTGACAACATGGTTTTAACCTTCAGAGGTTATAAACATCTGAGGACTTGGTGTTAGTCATCAGTAGTTGAAACTACTAACACCGTGGTTTTGTCCTTCAGCTGTTGTAAACGACTGAAGACTTTTTGTTAGTCATCAGTAGTTATAAACTACTGAAGACATGTTTTTCATCTTCAGACGTTGTAAACAACTGAAGACTTGGTATTAGTCATCAGTAGTTGTAAACTACTGACATCAGTAGTTGTAAACTACTGAAGACATGGTTTTGGCTTCAGTTGTTGTAAACAACTGAGGACTTGGTATTAGTCATCAGTAGTTGTAAACTACTGACATCAGTAGTTGTAAACTACTGAAGACATGGTTTTGGCTTCAGTTGTTGTAAACAACTGAGGACTTGGTATTAGTCATCAGTAGTTGTAAACTACTGACATCAGTAGTTGTAAACTACTAAAGACATGGTTTTGGCTTCAGTTGTTGTAAACAACTGAGGACTTGGTATTAGTCATCAGCAGTTGTAAAACTACTGAAGACATGGTTTTGTCCTTCAGTTGTTTGGTATGAAACAGCAGAAGAAATCAGCTGAAGAGTAAAATTACTCATCAGCTGTTGTCGTCAATTCAGTTGTTTCATGCGGACCTCAACATTTACTCATCAGCTCTTTGGCTGACTTTTAGATGTTTCATTGGCCTTCAGCTCTTGTGAATATTTATTCCTCAGAGGTTGTGAAAAAGTTTTGTCTTCAGTACTTATGTGTAAGATTACACATCAGTACTTGTGAACAGAATTTGCTCGTCAGCACTTATTAGTTTGAAAATTATACATCAGTAGTTGTAACTACATCAGTTGTCTTCAACAAATAATGTACGTCACTACTTTGCAGCATTTTAGTCTTCAGTAGTTATGAAAAATGCTGAAGACTAACTTACTCATCAGTACTTATTTTTTACTTTTACATACTAATACTCATCAGTACTTGTGAGCTGAGAGCATCAATATTAGTCAAATTATTCTAGCTGCAGCATACCAAGCCTTAGTTCCAGATTTTGAAATGTGGCACTATCTAAAGGCTTAGTAAATATGTCTGCAAGCTCATCAGCACTAGGCACAAACTTTGGATCAATCAGACCTTTTTCATAGCAATCCCTGATAAAATGATGTCTGATCTTAATATGTTTGGTCCTAGAGTGCTGGACTGGATTTTTAACAATACAAAGAGCTGAAGCACTATCCATTAATAATGGAGTCTTAGTCTCTGTAATGCCATAGTCCAAGAGTTGATTCTGAAGCCAGAGTACCTGGGATTTACAACTTGCAGCAGCAATGTACTCATCTTCAGAAGTGGATGTAGCAATTGATGTTTGTTTCTTACTCTGCCAAGAAACTAAACAATTGCCTAGGAATTGGCAACCACCAGAAGTGGATTTTCTGGTGACTTTGCACACTGCATAGTCACTATCTGAGAAAGCAACTAATTTGCAAGAGTGCCTAGTAGAATACCAAAGTCCTAGAGATTGGGTACCTTGCAAATATCTAAAGATCCTTTTGACTGCAATCAAATGGGATTCTTTAGGTGCAACCTGAAATCTAGCACAAGCACATGTTGCAAACATAATGTCTGGTATAGAAGCTGTAAGGTACATCAAGGACCCAATCATACATCTGTAAAGGGTTTCATCAACCTCTTTACCTTTCTGATCAACATCCAGTTGTGTGGTGCTGCTCATGGGAGTAGAACAGGGCTTACAGTTTTATAAATCAAACTTATTTAACAACTCTTTTGTATATTTGGACTGATGAATGAAGATTCCGTCAGCCCTTTGTTTGATTTGCAACCCTAGAAAGAACTATAATTCTCCCATAGCACTCATTTCAAACTTTTGCTTCATTAGCTTAGTGAATTCATCACTCAACTGTGGATCAGAGGATGTAAAAATTATATCATCAACATAAATTTAAACAAGTAACTTATGTTGTCCCACATTCTTGATGAATAAAGTTTTATCAATGGAGCCTCTAGTGAAATTATTCTGTAGAATAAAATTAGATAATGTTTCATACCAGGCTCTAGGAGCTTGTTTCAACCAATAAAGAGCCTTATCAAGCTTATACACCCAATCAGGATGTTTATTATCCTCAAAGCCTGGTGGTTGACACACATAAACTTCTTCTTTTATTTTACCATATAAAAAGGCACTTTTGACATCCATTTGTAAAACTTTAAGATTGTGAAAGGCAGCATAGGCTAAGAACAATCTAATTGCCTCCAGTCTGGCTACAGGGGCAAAGGTTTCATTATAATCGATGCCTTCCTCTTGTGCAAACCCCTGTACAACCAGCCTGGCCTTGTTTTTGAGAATTTGGCCCTTTTCATCAGTTTTATTCCTAAACACCCATTTAGTGCCTATTGCACACTTACCTTGGGGTAAAGGAACAAGCTCCCACACTTGCTGCTTTTTGAACTGAAGAAGCTTAAGCTGCGTTGCTTCAACCCATCCATTGTCTCTTAGTGCAACATGGTAATTCTTTCCCTCTTGCTGACTGATGAAGAGAGCATAGAAGCAGAAATTGGACAATTGACTTCTTGTTGAAACTCCAGCATTGATATCACCAATGATTTGAGACATTGGGTGATTCTTCAGCTCTTGATAGACAATAAGATCAGTGCAAGTGTTGGTAGGACCTTCAGCAGTAACAGATGGTGATGTAGATTCTTGAAACCAAGTAGGAGATGGTAACTAAAATTAAGTAGAGGATTCAGAAATCTCATCAGCATTTGTTGTGTATGGAGCTGCTGAAGCTACAGGAGCATCAGGTTTAGTTGACTCAGGCAGGTGGTCACTAAACCTGAAAAGGTGAGTACTGACTACATCATCATCAGTACCACCAGGTGGAGAACTGTTGACAGGAGCTACAGCTACAGGTTGATAAGGAACATATTGCAGTATATCTAGATCAAATAACTCCACAGGGTTTTGTGGAATCTTGTCCTTTGGAGATTCATTGAACTTCACATGCAAAGTCTCTTCAACCATCTTTGTTTTGCAGTTGAAAACTCTGTATGCCTTGCAAGTTGATGAATAACCAACAAAATACCCTGCATCCACCTTTGATGCAAACTTCTGGAGTGGATTGCTTGTGTTGAGAATGAAACAAGGACACCCAAAGGCTCTAAAGAAAGAAATCAAAGGGGCCAAATGATGAAGTACTTCATAAGGAGTCTTCATCAACCTCTGATTCACTAATACTCTATTCTGCACATAGCAAGCTATGTTGACAGCTTCAGCCCAAAAGGTCAGTGGCAATCCTGAGTCAGCCAGCATTGACCTTGCAGCTTCAATGAGCGTCCTGTTCTTTCTCTCCACCACTCCATTTTGTTCAGGAGTTCTAGGAATGCTGAACTGCCTTTTGATTCCCTTTGACAGATAGAAGTCATCAAGTGTGTTATTTCTAAACTCTGTGCCATTGTCACTCCTCACACACTTGATTGGAAGGGAATACTGTTTCTCCACATATAACATAAAGTTCATTATAGCTTTTGCAGCTTCATATTTGGAGTGCAAGAAGAAAGTCCATACAAATCTGGAGTAATCATCCACAATTACCAGACAGTATTTCTTCTTTGCCATGCTCATCACTCTAACAGGACCAAAAAGATCCATATGCAGTAATTGCAAGCAGGCAGTGGACTTTGGCTCTTCTATTGGAGGGAATGAGACTTTGTGTTGTTTCCCCTTTAAGCAAGCAGTGCAGTTGTCTTCACATTTGAACTCCTTCATAGGCAACCCTCTTACTAAACCATGGTGTATCAGCTGGTTCATGTTTTTGAGATTCACATGACCCAGCCTTCTATGCCATAGAGTAGATTCCTAAGGAGAAGCCTTGGAGAATAGGCTAGGATGGCCTTTTAGATCAATTTTCTTTGAAAGATCTAAGACATATACTCTTCCTGTCCTGTTCGCCTTCAGGAGAGTATATTCATCCAACACCTTGTCAATCAGACTCAGAACTGTAGATGACAGAATCCGGCAGTTCTGGCTGGTGAAAAGAGCAACATGGCCTTTAACACATATTTGACTGACACTCAAGAGATTGTATTTGAGATTCTCCACATGGTTAACATCATCAAACCTTATTTCCCCATTGGAAACAAAGCCTTTGCCGATGATGTAACCTTTTGCATCATTGCCAAAGGAAACAAACCCTTCTTTCCTTGAGAGTAGTCATTAAGAAGTGAGCTGCTTCCTGTCATATGCATGGATCCTCCACTGTCTACATACCAGATACTTCTTTGGCATGTTGAAGAACCCTGCATTCATCACAACAAGTTAGTTAGTTTTTGAGACCCAAACCTTATTGGTTTTAGGTCTGTTCTCATCAACGGATGTGACACTAACTGGTTTGTTATGTGTGACAGCCTGAGGTGAAGGAGATGGTGTAGAGGAGGAATCCTTTGGCTTGGATTTCCTTTTCTGTGGTTTCAGCACAGGATCATCTAATTGATTGACTCTTCCCATTAGATGTTCAACCATCATAACAAGCTGTGTGTGTCTAATTTTGTGATAAAGCCTTTAGCTCATCAGACACATTAGTGCTTGCTTGTGATGGATTCCTGTGTTGCACCATCTTCTTTTGAGCCACCTCAGCTGTTACCTGATTAACCCCATCCTTCTTTTTGGATTTCTTCTTGCACTTAGGGGTTTCAGTTTTTGATATTGCTAGTACAAACTTGGTCTCAAACGCAGTTTTCATTACATTCATTTTCTCTTTAATTTTCTCCTTTTGTTTGAGTTTGGAGCCCTTTTTGTACAGGCAATCATCAGTAAGATGATTGAACAAGCCACATATTTCACATGGCTTCTTCTTCATCTTTAGTTGATCATCTACTGAAGAAGATGAAACTACTGAAGACTTGTTCTTCAGCAATTTCCTATCAGTACTTGCAGTTTTCTTCCTTGCAGTACTTGCTTTTCTGATATCTTCTTTAGTAGTCTTCAAACCCTTTCTACTGGCAGTTTTCTTCCCTTCAGTACTGGCAGTAATTGGGGTTTGAACTTCAGGTGTTATCACTTGCTTTCCAGTAATTTCAGTACTTTTAGAGACAACACCTGAGTTGATCAACTTTTTGATCATGTGACAGTCAGCATTTGAACCAGCAGCTGTTGTAGCATCAACTGATTGGTTTTGTGAGGAATTAATGTTGTCTTCAACCTCTGATGATGTTGTATCAGATAGTAGGTCACATGATGAGAAGGATTGGTTATTGCTTTTTCCATGAGATTCTACTTCTGCTCTGGAAGTAAAATCTGTTGGAGGAGCAGTGTGATTTTAACCAATGCCAAACTTCACATTGGAAGCTGATTGCTTACTCAGAAGCATTTCAAAAACCTTGCAGGATTGCACCCAGCGATCACATTCTACCTGGGTAGCGACAAGTGTTTCCTTGAGATCTCTGTATTTCTCAAGAAGTACCTCTTCCCTAGCCTTATCATCTTTGATTTGGCATTTAAGTTTATAAATCTCATCATTTTTGTCATTAAGCACAGACTCAAGTTCAGCTTTTCTTTTGGAAAGGGTTTGCTCTAGCTCAAGATTTTTATCAATTAAAGCTACATTTGCTTCTCTAATAGATGCAAATGCAGCTGTGCAAGATTCAGAACATAGCTTGGCTTTGGCCTCAGAAGATACCTGTGATGAAGCATTGGAGGATGACCCATCAACAGACTCCAGGGCCATGAGAGCAAGGTTCCCAAAGGATGATCACCACCATGTTGACAAGCACCAGGAAACAGTTGTTCATGACCAGATAAATCATCTGGTAAACTACTCCAGTCAACAACTCCTGGGGTGAAGAAGCTGTGTTGTTAAGGTTGAGTTTGATGATGAGATTGAGAAGGTTGAGGCTTTGGGAGAGCATGTGGTTACTGAGCAGTGGGTGCTTGAACTTGACTTGACTGAGGCATGTAGTAGCAGGGGTATGGGTATGGCATATGACCATTAGGCACAAAGTATGCAGGTGATGCCTGAGCTGGTGATGGATGACCAGAACTGGTGGTATGTTGCCCTCTGTGCTATGAGGTAATTCTTGGAAAAGTCACAAAGGGTGCAGAGGAGTTAGATCCAGATGATCTACACTCTCTAGCAAAGTGTCCAAGCCTATGGCACTTGTGACACCTCAACTTGCTCTTGTCAAAACCAACTTTGGTTTTGCTAGAGAGACCAGGAAATTTCCTGCCAGTTCTCTTGTAGAACTTTTGAGATCTGATATTTATCATTGCCATTTGACTCAACATATCCATCTCTTCCAGATCATCATCTGGAATGCCCTTCAAGTCCTCCAACAGAAAGCACAGGTTATCACTGCTACCTCCTGAACTACCATCAACACCAACAAAAGCATGTTCAGAATTGGTAGAGAAATCAATATGCTCATCATATGCACTCTCTGATGCAGCATATTCTGACTCTTGACCTATCAGTGCAGCATTGACTGATACAAAATCATCAGTGAGCTTGCAAGAGGTGGACAACTTCCTTTTCTACTCTATCTCTCTCTCAAATGTAAGCAGTTTCCCATGAAGTTGGGTGAGAGATAGAGTATCCAGATTTGCACTGGAGCGTAGGACAATGGTATAAGTGTCCCATCTCTCAGGCAGGGATCTGAGGAAACGGTTGTTCATTTGACAATTGGAATACTCTTGTTTAACCATTTTTAGCTCAGAAATAAGACGAGAATTGCTCAAACTGTTGAGTCAGTGTCTCACCCTTCCTATAAGAGAATGTCTCATATTTTTGGGGGGGGATTTCCCTAGTATTTGCTAAGACCTCATTGGTTCCTCCGAATTGTTCCTTCAGAGCAACCCAGAGATCATGAGCAGTTTCATGATGCAAAAGCCCTGAATAGATTTCATTTGGAATTGCCATAGCCAAAATTCCATGTGCTTTAGCATCAATCTCGAAGAGCTTAAGATCTTCGTCCAAATATTGATGATGTTTCTTTGGAACCTGCTCATTTGATTCAGGAACGCTCACCATAGGCTTGTATGGTCCATGTACCACTGACTTCCAACAACCAGCACTGTTGACAGACAAGTGATGGAGCATACGACATTGCCATATGTTATACTCATTCCTCACAAGCATCGGAGGCTTTGTTGAGGAGCCAGTATTGTGAGGATCATTAGTTGGTGTCGCCATTTCAGATTTCAAGCAAATTCAAGGTAAACAAAACAAATCTAGCTCAAAACAACGAGAACATCAAGTTTAATGGCCAAAAGCAGCATAAACTCAATCTCTATAACTGATTCTTGCAAATTTGCTAATTCGATCAAACATAGATAGAACAAAAGCAGTTTCAATGATCAATTGTTAAATCTAACAATGACTAACCAGCACTGATACCATTTGAAAGGATCTCAGCCTCTAGTTTGATCAATTAGGTTGTATTCGCAGTGGATTTAGCACAAGAATTAAGCAAATTATACTAAGAAGACAAGAGATATATCAATGTAACAGTAGGTTATAGAGAAAGAGAGGAATTCTACAAAAAGGTGTTTTCTATTAGATCACACGCTTCGGCAAGGATTACAATTAGGTCATCTTCCTTTTATAGGAAGAACGACGTCAGCTGATGTCACTTGATAGTGACATCAAACCATTATTTTAACAAACTACTGAAACTACCTTAACTACTGAAGATGTCAAACAGCTGACATCTCCTTACAAAATACTAAGTGTTAAACTTATTACACCAGCTGAAAAGAAACTACTGAAAACGACAACGATTGAAGAACTTACTCTTCAGTCTTCAGTCGTTTTACAAACTACTGAAATAGAAAATAAAACTACTGATAAGAAAAAGATGAAAGGTAAACCATCACAACAACTGAAGAATACTTCTTCAGCTGTTATGACAAACTCTAAAGCTTTAGCACTAGTCTACAGACTTTAACTTCACATGTTTCATCAGCAGATGACTTCAGTGGTTGTCATCAACTGATGTCTTCAGTCTTTGTCTTCAGTCTTTTTACTTCAGCTGTTGATCTTCAGTACTTTGATCTTCAGCTGATAGTCTTCAGTACTTGAGTCTTCAGCACTTGAGTCTTCAGTACTCGAGTCTTCAGTACTTGAGTCTACAATACTTGAATCTTCAGTACTTGAGTCTTCAGTACTTGAATCTTCAGTACTTGTACTTCAGCTGTTGATCTTCAGTACTTTGATCTTCAGCTGTTAGGTCGTCAGACTTTGTCAAACAGCTGATGATGCTTTTAGCAGTTATTGTGATGTCTTGTGGGACATAGAGGTTTTTCTGATCTGGCTCATTGGTTCTTTTGGTCCAATAATCTCAGACATAATCACAATCTCTGCATAATCAGACTTTTGTTTTTCTTTCATTTTATCTAACTCCTCTTTCATGATTTCATGTTCTTCTTTTAACTTGTTATACATTTCTTCCATTAAAATTATAATCTCTCATCATCACCTCAAATGTTTTTACATTTTCATCTTTGTCTTTTACAAGGGCAGCAATCTTATCATCTTTCTTTTGAATCATATCTTTTAACTTCTCATTTTCTTCTTTTAATTCAGAAATAGTCTTTTCTTAAGCAATAGTAGTTTCTTTCAAAGTTTCAAGCTCATCCACATCAAAAACATCCTCAGTTTGTACATACACATTGTGTGTTGTAATAACATGTGTTTCTTCAGCTTCAATTGGTGAGGAACTTTGAAAAATAGACTCAGCCATCATAGCCTCTATGAAATCAAATCCAGAATCTTGATTTTGATCATTTCCTTCATCCACATTAGAATTTATCATATCATCAACATGTTCTTCATTAGTAGTTGAATCAACTACATTCTCAACAATAGTTTCTTCACTAACACCTTCATCATAATCCATACCAGCAGTAGTTCCTTCATCCACATGGTCAGAAATAGACTTCACACTACTATCACATTGATATGCCTCAGCTGGATCATCAGCACCATCATCAGCACCATCATCATCACTATCAATACTTGAAGAACTTTCATCTTTATCATCATCATTATCTTCATTTTCATCATCATCATTTTCATCATTATCATTTTTATCATTTTTGTCATTTTCATCATCATCATTTTCATCATTTTCATCATCTTCATCATCATCTGACACTATTTGAGGAATCTTATCAATAAGATCAGTTGGATCCACTGGTTCACCTTCAATCAAGTAGAAGTGATCTATATTGATGTCTACTTCATCATGTGCAACATTCCTCATCTACCCAAACATAGGTACATTCTAAGCACCTGTAATCATGGCCAATCTCTTATATGATATCTCAGTCATTTGCTCAAGTATTAAGATATCTCCACCGACACCATAAGCATGGAAATCTGGATGTTCTTCATTTAGGATCATCTGTAAGAAGATTGGATACATCAGGTATTTGTTCCTGATACTCTTTTCCAAATTGAAGATAAATCCATTCAGAATCCACATGGCCATATTAAACCTTCTATTAGTGGCAAGAGCTACTATTGGAGATGCAATATCTACTGGGACAGAATTCCGTCCAGCACTCCTCTTAAACATACAATGTTGGAAAATATAGCGCCAAAGCTTCCAATGATTTTAGACTCTGGCTCTAAAGAATTGCTTCTTAGGAAAGTGATCAGGATGACCCATTTCCATGAATGTCTCTCTACATTCATTGAATGACAATTTAGGTAAGTCTTCTGGATCATTATGTCCCAATCTTAGAGCCTTTCTGATAGAATCTTCTGAAACTTCTATCGTTCTATCATTTATGATGAAACCTCTCAGTACTTTCCTTCCTTCATCATCTATTTCCACTGATGTTGTATTACAGAACTTCCTGATCAATCTTGAGTAGATCATTGGCTGGTAACACATAGCATATACATACTTGGTCCTGAGTAGAAATATGATCATCAGCTGATAGCATCCTGTACATCCTCAATTAGTAATGCTGCAATATTGTACTTTGGCTCAAACTTTAAATCATCCGTCTGCATAAATGAAACACAAGAACTTTAGTCACTATGATTTTGAACACTTTGAATTTAAAAATTTTGATTGAAATTTAAAGAATTATTATGTTTTAAAACTTTTGTTTTATTTTAACTTGTACTTAGAAATTTTCTAAGTATTAATGTACTCTGTCTAAGAACATTATACATTCAAGTTATTTTATATTTGTTTTAAACATATCAATTCATTTAAATTTTATCAAACATATTAAACAATTCAATTTTTAATGAATTTTTATTTTTATTGAAAAATTCAAACTTCTTGACTGTTCATCTTCTTCATTTGACTGATGAAAAACACCATCGGATCAATTTTTATGGAATTCAAAGTTTTATATATCAAAATGCCTGAAATCTAGTGTCCACTAATATTTTATAACCAATTTCTGTTATTAGATCTCGTTTATTGCACAAATTTCAGATTATCTTTGACTTATGATTCATACGCCCAAATAAGTTTGAAACGCCCAATTGATTGTGAATCATACACTTAATAGAGTATGGTTTTAATTATGAACTTACGCTTATAACCAGAAAATCACACTACCAATGGCAATATTTGAGCATCAATAATAAAATCAGTGTAATGAAGTTTAACCGAGAATCAACAGAGAGTTCAGGGGTTTTTAGGTGAATGAATGAATGAATGAAAAATGCAAAGTTTTGTATATATACTAAGTGAAAATTGTAGGCGCATGGGCACTGTTTGTGCACATGGAGTTGGATTTTTCACTAAGTTTTTAGACGCATGAGCACTGTTTGTGCGCATGAGGTTAGGCGCATGAGCACTGTTCAGCCGTATAAGCCCTGTTTAGGTGGTTTTGCATTGTTCAGGCGCATGAGACTATTTGAAACGCCCAACACTTGGTGAAATTTCACTTGATACGCCCAACCCAAGAAAGTCTGGTACTGTGTGGGCGCATGAGCATGTTGAAACGCCCAACACTTGAACCAATTTTTCAGACAAAAGACAACTGTTCAGGCGCATAAGAATTTGAAAAACGCCCAAACACTTGTATAATTTCTGAAAACTCATCATGCTCCTACTTGGACTTATTAACATTGTTTAGGCGCATGAGAGGACTTTCAGGAGTCTTAACACTTGTAAATTTCAATTCTTTCACCAGTACATTGTTTAAACACATTAGTACTGTTCACATACTAATATTTAAACATTTTGTCCATTTTTTGACTTCCCCAAAATTTACATATTTGACCCTCAAGTTTGAACTTTTGACATTTAAGCAATTTTATTTTTTTATTCAAAAACATTTTGTCAATTTCCCATCATTTTAGTCTCTAAACTTAACAAATTAATCTCATATGATTATGTTGCAAGAAGCTTTTCCAAATTTAAATTGTTTCAGGTTCATTTTTACATGATGATAAACACACACATACTTGAACTTCTAAGCCTCATCCTTTTCATCAAAATCATTAAATTTTGATTTTGGAATTATTTTCTCTTAAATACTCTGACTTTTTATTCCCCCTAAACTTTTAAGTTTGACAAAACTTAAAAGTTTCTTGAATTATCACATGAAGATCACACTAATCATTTGTTAATATGCCTCCACATAGAAACATGCAATAATCAAAATTAAGCAGAATAAAAATCTAATATTCACACTTGAATCATTATCTGTAGTGAGATCATATCAAATAAGATCAGCACATTAAAATAAAACAAATTGTGAATAGTCACAGACAATGATTGAACCCTGATCAAGTGTGTTCCAGGTCAGTGATTTAAAAGCAAAGGATACACAACATCCAAGGACAGATAGTGAGTGTGTTTGGCAAATGAATCAGCACACTTACTTTTTTAATTCTTGGATTGATAAAAGTTTAATTAGATATGACATGATCTGGCTCACACATAGACATAGTGAGATCAACTATCATCAAGATATTCAAGTAAGCACATTTTCTCAACTTAGAAACCTGACATATATTCATAACCAGAGTTCATGTTTATAATTTAGATGAGAATTGTCATGGATAACCATTTGATAACCTCTAACCATCCATTTTGAAATGGTTGTGCACATTGACATCTTTTAGCATCAAGAGAGAATATCCAGGTCTGTAATGACTTACAACAAAGGATATCTTATCACTTCAGGTCTATGATGACTCATAATAGAGAAGTGAGATGATACTTGCAACAGCCCTCATGGTTAATCATATCACCACCAGGTGTGAGTTTTGCAACTTTACAAGCAATCAATCCGATAAGCTAATGCTACTCATCAATACTAAGATGAACATATGCATAGATGATTTAATTGAATCACAAGAATTTACTTTTTCAGTTTAATTGCATGACCTTTCCCATACATCAAATCAGATCACGTCAGACTTTATTATCGAGTATAGTATGTATCTGATCGAAGCTGATGTACTATCATTTTCTCACATATTGCAAATACAGATTCAATCCTAAAAGAAACAAATTGAACACTAAACTAATTTTTATAAGTTTTCATTTTATATTTTAATCATTTCCATTTGTAGTTTCTGTTTTTGTATTTGCTTTTTCATATAGAGCACACACACACATTATATACAATCAGGCAATCAACTTTGACAGTGGATCTTTAGCTTATCTTTCACTGTTAAGGAAAGGTTCTTATCATTATATGATTCAAAACCATTTTTAAAACATGGTTAATAAGACCAATTGACTAGACCAAATACTCAAACCTACCTGGTAAAAAGGCTTTGGTGAATAGATCAACCAACTGTTTTTTAGTTGCAATTTGAATCAAAATGATTAAACCTTTTTCAGAGTTATCTCTGAGAAAATGATATCGAATCTTGATATGTTTTTTTGAATGTTGGACCGGATTAGCCGTAATGAACATAGCAGCCGTGTTGTCAATGTAAATTGGTGTTTTAAAAAAATTGAACTCGTAATCTAGCAGTTGGTTTTGTAACCAAAGTATTTGAGAACATCCTGCTAAAGCAGCTATGTACTCAGCTTCTGCGGTTGAAACAGAGACATCTGTTTGTTTCTTACATTGCCAAGAGACTAATCTGGGTCCTAAAAATTGACACCCAGCCATTGTAGCTTTTCTATTGTGACAACATCCACCATAATCACAATTAGTATACCCATATAACTCAAAGTTTCCATCGTAAGGATACCATAGCCTAAAGCCAGTTTACCTTTGAGATACCTGAATATCCTTTTGACATAAATTACATGAGATTCCTATTAGGACCGTTTTCGTACAGAGTACTAACAAATTCTGTGTGAGACCAGATCAAATAGTGTGGAATTCTATTTGATTGGCGATCCAATTAGTGAGAACGAACAACCTAATCGATTTAACGATTAAACAAACGCTAAGTACGAGTTGGAATCAATTAGGAACGAACTATGAACTTGGACGAACGAACTTTGACGGTTTGGATGGCTAGGGTATGATGGTATTCGAAGTGTTATGTTTTTCCATGAATTATGTGGTATTTATAGGTTTCAGTGTTCATTCCTACGACTGAACCATTAGTATGGTTCAGTCATGCGACTGACTCATGCGTCTGACTCATACGCACGACTGAAGGTTCAGTCGTGCGACTGAGTCAATCTTATGTCTCAGTCATAGGATTGATCCAGTGTCCTGGTTCAGTTGTGCAACTGGTCCATGAGTGTGGTTCATTCGTGCGTATGGTCCATAAGTATGGTCCATTAGCATGAATAACCACCTGACCAAGTTGAACATATTTCTGAATCATTATTGACTCAGAACTATGTACAACAACCTCAAACCTATGTATAATGTTCATGAATATAAGTAATACCAATTACAATACGAATATGATATAAACAAAGACAATTAAACATCAAAAGCATTTCATATTTAATTAAACATTTTCATTACATATGTGTAAGAAATGAAAGACATTTACATTGAAGAACATAAACTAGGAACAATGTATCAACAAACTCCCCCTTGGACCTAGTTTATCCTATTGTCTAACATTCTTCACATGCTCTTGGAATTTCTTGTACTTCTCCTCTTTTGTGACTCCTGCGTGTATCTCGAATGCAAAGCAGAGTCATATCACGTGTTGGAATTGTAGAGCTTGTACAATATCCTGCGTGTCATAGAATAGTGGCCACTTGTACAATGTGTAAACATCTTCAGCAGACAAGTTAGTGAGCCACATTGGGTCAAATACCCTGATAGTCTCTATTTTACCCTCTCTGTTTAGGACTATGACCGCTTCCCCCATTCTCTAGTCGTAATACCACCATTTGAAGTGTGGAGTGAAGTCCTGAGGCATCTCCCTCAATGGGATCTTAGACATTGTGCGTGGGGGACTCCACTTCAGCACTACCTTCGGCTTCCCAGTGTTAGGGTCAACTTTAGTCTTATGAACGAACCTCTTAGGTTATTGAGGTCTGAAGTTTACCCATCTGGTGTGGTATTCTCTTTTTAGTGCCATCTCAAACCAGCCTGACATCTTCCTCAGGTTGGCATACAAAAGGTCTGAACAGGCTAACTTGTTCAGCTCAAAACCAGGAAGAGTCTTCAGATCGTGTGGGTATCTGAAGTACTCAATCCCCTTCTCCTGCTTAATAGCGTACACCTCCAGATCTTCAAAATAGACCCAACTAATGATTTTGCCTGACACCTTCTGATGTCTCTTAACCTTGTACAGTTTGGTGTAGGCGCTTGGCTTTGGAGGTTCATGTTGGGCTCTTATCTCTTTCAAACAAGCTACCCGTTCAACCTTCTTTATATCAACATCTGTGTCTGTGGCTTGGCCTTTACCTTCCTCTTCTTCTTTTTCTTTCCCTTTCTCATCAAGTGTTCCAAAAGTATCACTACCAAATGTATCACCCAAGTCGGGGATAACATTACCCTCAGTGTCAGTGTACTCTGGATAATACTCTGTTGTGACATCTTCAATATCAATCTCATCCATGCCTTGTAGTTCTTCGTCACTAACAACGTCGACCTCAGGAGCATCTTTGACAAGCTCGTCTGGATTTAGTCTGAACATATTTGCGAGTTGCTCATCAGTCAGGTCGTGGATGATTTCTCCCTCCTCTGGAGTGTAACCCACAGACCGTCTTACTATCCCTTGCAAATCAAGAATAATAATGAGTTGAGTTTTGATTTGCTGAAGGGGAGCAATATCATAGTCATCGGTCTGTTGAGTTGTATCTATCCGATTACACAACCAACAATGTATACATTAATCATTTATCAAAGACAGTAAACATAAATTTTCATAAATTACAGTATCTTAAAAATCATTTCAAGTACTAAAGTTTCAAATACATAAACGTTTAAGTATTACTTTTCCCTTCATCATGTGTCTCTTCAGCTTGAAAGGCTGAGGAAGAGGGTCCTTGATCTTGGTTTCTCTTGGTCCGCCTCTCCCTTGTCGATGGGGTCAAGGTTGATGCGGTTGCATCACCTGCCTGATCATCCTCATTATCATCATCCCCCTTCTTGTCCTTCCCACTCCCTCCACCTTCCTCATCATATCCTTCTTCATCAGATTCATCTTCACTCAAATCATCGTCATCATCATCTCCATCATCGTCTCCATCATACTTAATCTTCAAAGGCTCACTCTTCGTACCCTTCAGCCTCAACATCATCTTCTAATTCTGCTTCTCCAGCTCATTAATCCTTTTGACAGATCCAAGCACTAGCTTGTTTTGAGCTTGCAAGGTATTGTGAGCTTGAACTAAAGCTCTCTCATAAGCTTCATTCATCTCAGTAAGTTGGGCAATCTGCTTGCCCTGTGCTGCATTAACTGCCATCAGTTGGTTTAGCTGGTTGGCCCTTGTATCATCGGTTGCCAACAGCTTCAGCACTAATCGGTTTAGGCTGGCCAATTTGTTCCTCTAACCTAACGGTGGGTAGAGTAGAGCTCTGTGTCTGTGGGAACTGTGAAGATGTGCTAGCTTGGGGAGTAGAAGGTGCAGTGGTGGATGTGGTGTAAATGGGAGTAGGAGTGGGAATGGTTGGTGGTAGGACTGTTTTGGGCATATTAGGAGAGGTGGATGTGGATGTATGTCTGGTGGATGGTATGGTAGTGGTGGTGGTTGGGATGAAAGTGGTGGTGGCTGTGGTTGTGGTGGTGGTAATGGTGGAAGAACTGATCAGAGCAAATCTCTGCCTTTTTCCCTTCTTGCTAAAGGGTTGTGCCATTCGTTTCCTCCTAGAACCCTTGGCAATTAGGGCTCTTCCTGAGCTCATAGGCTGGTTGGGGTGTATGAAGGATCTGTGACATCAGTGTTACCACCCTCCGAACCAGCTTGGCGTCCACCCACCGCCTCTTTTCCCTTTTCTGTAGCAACCACCCTGCTACCTACTCTCCGGGTGAGAGGCTCATCATCAGACTCTTCTTCTTCATCAATAAGAAAGTCCTAGTGGATAGCAGATTGCTCAGATCCACCAGGTGCTGATGCACCACTCTGCTGAGGTGGTGGAGAAATAGTAGACGTGTTGGTGGCTCGTGTATGACTAGAGCCGTCGTCTCCACCACCCAGACCGTGATCTTGGTCATCATCATCGTCGTCGTCATCGTCTTGAACCATGATAGGGTAAATGTCTGAATCACTGTCATCACGGTGCCACTTCTTTTGAGAGGGCGCCACATAGTCGACCATGGCCAGATGGCCAAATAACCTCCTAACCGGGGGCTTCACCTGCTTGCCCCGGTACACCTTTGTCACACCCTCAATTTCCACGAACGGGGTTTTACCGTTAGGCGTGTGACATACCAGGATCTCAGACACAGTCATATCGAACGACACTATATGAATTTAAAATAAACATTTGACTTCATTCAAAAGAACATAAACAAGGTTTACAATAGTGCGGAAGCGAGTACATAATTTGTAAATCCATTACAGTACAGTTACAATAGTCATGTTTAGACAAAATGTTCAATGCTGAAAATATAATAGATGAATGCATGTCCTGAGTGCGTTTCCTTAGCGTGCATCTTGAGCTTATGCATTCCTGTGACCTGAGAAAACATGCTAAAATGTGTCAACATAAAGTTGGTGAGTTCACAGGTTTATTCAACAATAAATGTGTTCGTAAGCGTTCGGTAGTTTGCGTTTCAATGGTTTAGTATATAGAGCATATCGTTAGGTAGCTAGCCTATGTTCTTGTTACTTAGCGTTTCGAACCGAAGCTGACTGTTTACATCCAATATGTGTTTGTTGTATCCCGTCACGTCTCGCAAGACCGTGACAAATGTTTTAGGTCAATCAAGCACCCATTTGACCTCCAATCAAGCTAGCGCGACTAGCCTGGGCGGGGTTTGTCAGACCCAGTAGTACTACCCAAAATTACCTCGCTAAACTCATTACTAACAGTTCGAGTGTGTCAGGACATGTTGTGTGTTTGCACTAACGTAACAAGCGATATCAATAATGCTACAACCATTTAAGTAAATCTGTTTTGCATGTTTTCTCCCCCAAAAGGAAAGAGAGTAAAATAGGGGCCGTGAAACTCACAGATGATGTAATAAGTATGTAGGATGAAGGTCTCCCAAGTGTTGTTTACAATGCGCTGTCAAACACCTATTGACAGTCATATTAAGCGTTAATGTTGTGTTCAGCGTTAATAGGCATGTTTAGTCGGGTCGGGTCGCATGGGCTCGGTCGTGGGTGACACACACACACAAGCAGGCATACACGTATCAGACCTTATGTAGTTCCCAAACAGGTTGTCGTTAGTTGTAAACAGTTAGGTTGTTTTAGATCATAAAAGTATGTGCTTGTTGATTGCGTTGACTTTAATCTTTGTGGTCAAGAAATGACATTTTATTGATGTTAACTTATCATCACACGATAGACACCTCGCACACCAGAAGAATTCGCTAACGATGACTCAAATCGCATAACAAGGCTAGACGCACGACTGGACACTTCATTTGCACGAATGGGCCTTCAATCGTACGAATCAATCTCATTCGTACGATTGAACCCTCATTCGTACGACTTAGCATTCAATCGTACCACACATCACCAATTCACCCGACTCAACAACCAATCGTACGACTGGACCTTCATTCGTACGATTGGACCATCAGTCGGGTGTTACTCAGTCGCACACATTCATTCGGTTGACTCAGTCGCACAGACTCTCAATCGCATGCATTCATTCGCACGTTACACACATACGTATGGACTCAATCGCACGATCCAACCCAGTCGCACCACTTAGTCGTACGATGGACCCAGTCGCATGGTTCAGTCGCATGGCTGGCCCAGTCGCGTACTGCAGCAGGTCGCGACTGCTGGACGGGCTGAACAGCCTTCGGCTGTCCCGTGCTCGATTTTCACACAATTAGGACTTCCAGGAACACTTTCCTAACATGTCTAAGTGGAAAGCACACGCTGATTGACCTCACACGCACCCCCACGACCACATGCATTCGGGTTGAACCCGAACACCCGAACCCCATACTTGCAGCAGTGAAACGAGCAATAAAACGGATGAATGAGGTCGCCTACCTGCTGGGAACGTGATTTCTCGGCTGTTGCGTGGTTTAGCCGGCGAAAACGGGCTCAATCGGGGTGGTTTTGGTGCTAGGATGAAGACACGGAGAGGAAGAGAGCGTAAGAGAGAAAGAGCAGAGTGTGAGGGTGTTTAGGCTGGTGGGTGGGTATTTATACCCAGCCCCAGTTTGCCAATTGACAAGTTTAGCCCCTGCACTTAGGTACCGAGTTCCCAAATTTGTTTCAGTTAATAACGACGTAGATGGGCGAGCTATGTTAATTAAGAGGATTCTTTAGGAAATCTCGTTTATGTAAATCCTCTGCAAACACCCGTGTTAGTATTTTATCATAATTTATTTAACGATGTCGGTGGCGGTGTTTGTATACGTTTCGTGTATTAACGTGTATGTGGCAATGATAACGACAACGTTTTGAATAGTGTTAGCCTGAAATTACGGGGTGTCGCATCATCCCCTTGTTGCAGGAATTTTCGTCCCGAAAATTAGTACATCATGTTACGTGGTTTTACGGGGAAGTAGAAGGCTCAACGGTTTGTGATGCATGTTGAATAGAGTACCTGCGTATCTAAGAGGTAGATGCCTGATTTCGGAACAGTTGAGGGTACTTCTTCTTCATCTGATCTTCGCGTTCCCAGGTAAATTCTGGTCCACGCTTTGAGTTCCAACGGATTTTGACAATAGGGATACGACTATGTTTGAGCGTTTTGACTTGTCGATCCATGACTTCCACTGGTTCCTCGACGAAATGTAGTTGTTCATCCACATGTATCTCGTCTAACGGAACGATAAGAGTCTCATCTGCCAGGCATTTCCTCAAGTTGGAGACGTGGAATACATTGTGTACTCCACGGAGTTCTTCGGGTAGGTTCAATTGGTAGGCCACGGGGCCAACCCGTTTGACAACCTCAAACGGTCCCACGTACCTAGGGCTTAGTTTCCCACGTTTTTCGAAACGAATCACACCCTTCCAAGGTGACACTTTCAAAAGCACCTTGTCACCTATTTGGAATTCCAACGGTCGGAGACGCTTATCAGCGTAACTTTTTTGCCGGTCACGGGCTGCTGCCATACGGTTACGGATCTGCACGATCTTCTCAGTCGTCTCGTGCACGAGCTCAGGGCCGGTGAGTTGACTTTCTCCAACTTCCGCCCAACAGATAGGTGATCGGCACTTACGCCCATACAGTGCCTCAAATAGGGCAGCTTTGATCGATGTGTGATAGCTATTGTTGTAAGAAAACTCAACTAGCGGTAAGTGAGTTTCCCAACTGCTGCCGAAATCTATGGCGCAGGCACGTAACATGTCTTCTAAAGTCTGGATCGTTCGCTCGCTCTGACCATCTGTTTGAGGGTGATACGCGGTGCTCATATCCAACCGCGTCCCCAATGATCGTTGCAAAGACTGCCAGAAGTGTGAAGTGAATCGAGCATCACGATCAGAGATAATGGAAATCGGCACACCGTGCCGAGAGACTACTTCCCTTAGGTAGATACGAGTTAACTTTTCCATACGATCAGTCTCCCGGATTGCCAGGAAGTGTGCGGATTTCGTCAAGCGATCCACGATCACCCAAATGGTGTCGCATCCGCTGGGAGTTCGAGGAAGTTTCGTGATGAAGTCCATAGATATCTGCTCCCACTTCCATACTGGTATTTCTGTCTGTTGGAGTAAGCCAGACGGTCGTTGATACTCCACTTTAACCTTAGAACAGGTTTGGCATCTGCTTACGTATGTGGCAATGTCAGCTTTCATATTCGGCCACCAGTAAAGGACTTTGAGGTCGTGATACATTTTGTCCGAACACGGGTGGATTGAGTACCGTGATTTGTGAGCTTCGTCCATTACCAGTTCTCGTATGTTTCCATACGAGGGAATCCATGTTCGATCCATGAAGTAGCGGATTCCGTCAGGCTTGGTTTCCAATTGTTTCTCCATGCCTCGTAGCGATTCGGCTTTCAGATTCTCGTCTTTTAACGCCTCAAGTTAAGCATTACGGATCTGGTCGGGTAAACCGGTGTGAATGGTGAGTTGCAATGCTCGAACTCGTCTTGGCTTGGGTGTTTCCTTCCGACTCAGGGCGTCTGCTACTACATTGGCCTTGCCCGGATGATACTTGATCGTACAGTCGTAGTCGTTTAACAACTCAACCCAATGATGTTGTCTCATATTTAGCTCCTTCTGTACAAAGATGTGCTGGAGACTCTTGTGATCGGTGTAAATGGTGCACTTGGTACCGTACAAGTAGTGTCTCCATATCTTGAGTGCAAACACGACTGCTCCAAGCTCTAGGTCGTGTGTCGTGTAGTTTTTCTCATGTATCTTCAGTTGTCATGATGCATAGGCAATCACCTTATTGCGTTGCATTAGTACGCAACCGAGGCCTTGTATAGAAGCATCACAGTAAACAACAAAATCATCAGTTCCCTCAGGCAGGGATAGGATCGGTGCTGTACAAAGTCTCTGCTTCAGAATCTGGAATGCAGATTCTTGTTTATCACCCCAATCGTACGTAGTGCCTTTATGAGTCAATGCGGTGAGAGGTTGAGCAATCTTCGAGAACCCTTCGATGAACCGTCGATAATAGCCAGCCAACCCGAGAAACTGTCGTACCTCGATCGGAGTCTTAGGCGTAGCCCAGTTCTTGATAGCTGCTAACTTTGCCGGGTCAACGTGTATCCCATTCTCATTGACCACATGGCCCAAGAAATGAACCTCTCGTATCCAGAAGTCGCACTTTGAAAATTTTGCATACAATTGTTCTCGTCTCAACAGCTCCTGAATCAGTCTAAGGTGTGCTTCGTGTTCTTCCTTATTCCTTGAGTAAGTAAGGATGTCATTCATGAAGACAATGACGAACTTGTCTAGATAGGGTTTGCACACTCGGTTCATTAGGTCCATGAAAACCGCTGGTGCATTGGTCAACCCGAACAGCATAACCAAGAACTCGTAGTGGCCATACCTCGTTCTGAAGGCAGTCTTTGAAATGTCTTCTTCTAGTATCCTTAGTTGATGATAACCCGACCTTAGGTCTATCTTGGAATAGTAACTCGACCCGTGTAGTTGATCGAACAGATCATCAATGCGCGGGAGAGGATAAAGATTCTTTACTGTTGCCTTGTTCAATTCCCTGTAGTCGATACACATACGGAAAGTTCCGTCCTTCTTCTGGACAAACAGGACTGGGGCTCCCCACGGTGATGAGCTAGGTCTGATAAAACCCTTATCCAGTAGTTCCTGCAATTGCGTAGACAGCTCTTGCAGTTCCCTTGGAGCTAATCTGTATGGTGCTCTCACGATAGGGGCATCTCTCGGTACCAAATCGATTTGGAACTCGACTTGGCGATGCGGTGGGAGACCGGGTAGGTCTTCAGGGAAAACCTCAGGATAATCGCGTACGACAGGGATGTCTTCAATTTTCTTTTCCTCGGTTTCTTTTTTAGTGACCATGGCTAGGAAAGCGGTGTGACCCTTACGCAAACACTTCTGAGCTTTCATGTAGGAGATGATTCCAGAGACCATGCCACTCCTTTCGCCCTGAACTGATAGAATTTCACCACTAGGAAGTGGTATGCGAACTATTTTCTCTCCACAGATGATTTCAGCTTGATTCTTGGATAGCCAGTCCATACCCACCACTACGTCGAACCTACCAAGTGTGACAGGCATCAGATCAATATCTATCTCATGACCACATAATCCTAGTCTGCACCCCTTAACGATATGAGTTGCTTCAATTAGTTTTCCATCAGCTAATTCTATAACATAACTAGGTTCCACGACAGTTAAGGTTACATCTAAGAACTTAATGAACTTGTTGGAAACAAAACTTCTGTCAGCTCCAGTATCAAATAGCATAGAAGCAAAACAACCATTCAGGGGAAACGTACCAGTAACCACATTCTGGTCATCCCTTGCCTCACCGAAATCGATCACAAATGCACGACCCTTGGCATTGCCCCCACTATTACCCTTGTTTCCTCCCTTCAGCTGTGGGCAATCCTTCCTGTAGTGACCCTCCATACCACATTCATAACAGGCTCTAGTCACTCCACCCTAGCGTTGTTGTTGAGGTTGTTGTTGCTGAGTCATTATTTCACCCCTGCAGTCTTTGGCTGCGTGACCCATCTTTCCACATCTCTGACAACGGAGTCGATCACACGGGCCATGATGATGGAAGTTGCACCGGTTACACTTAGGATTCTTGCCCGCGTAACTACTCGATCCCTGGCCATAGTTGTTGCTGTTCTGATTGTTGAAGCTTCTTGAAGGGTCAAACTTTTTGGTCTGTTGTTGTTGGGTGTTGTTGGAGCTTGAAGACTTGTTGTTATTGCCGTCCCATTTCCTTTTGTGATCAGAAGAACCAGAAGCAGCGCCACGTTTAGGCAAGGTGCCCTGTGCCACTGCCTGGTCCGTGAGTTTATGAGCCAGTCAGATGGCCTGCTGAATAGTGACAGGATCAGCAGCCATCACACTAGCCTGGATCTGAGGAGCTAGACCATCAATGTATTTTTCAATCCGTTTGTAGGCCGGAGTCACCATCTGAGGACATAATGCAGCCAACTCGTGCGAACGAGTCGTGTACTCCTCAATGTCAGAACCAACCATCTTTAAATTCCAAAATTCTGCCTCCAGTTTCTGGACTTCGCTCCTGGGGCAGTACTCTTCTTTCATCAGAACCTTGAAGTCATCCCATGGCATACCATTAGCAGCACCAAGCCCTAAAGTTTGGACTTGTGAGTTCCACCACGTCAGGGCTGGTCCCTCCAATGTGCCGGAGGCGTACTTGACGCGATTTCCATCAGGACAGTTGCACATGGCAAACACTGACTCGAGTTTCTCTGGCCAGCGAAGCAATGTGACAGCACCCTTAGAGCCGCTGAAAGAATGAGGCTTGCAATCCATAAACATCTTGAAGGTACAGACTGTGGGACCTCCTTGATTTGGATTCTGGTCGTTCTGGTCCTGATTGCGGGCTTGCTCATAAGCTGCAAGCGCATCAGCCACGTGCTCATTGATGATAGCATTCAGCTCGGCTTGAGTCAGGGTGATATTTCCTCGTCCACCCGTGCGTCCCGCTCTTCTTCCAGACATGATTTCTTCAATTCACAACACATATTAATCAATAACCGGATAATAATTATTGACAATAATAAATTGTATCATGCTAGTAAGAATGAAGGGCTTGTCTGCATATCGATAGTGAAGCTATATGAGGATCCGAGGCCTTATGCCTCCAAATATGAAATCGAGGATTTGTACTGACCATAACCGTTATCACCAAATAGAGTTTCCAGAATTCTCATGCACGACAAATTACAATTACGTGTGCACCCGTGATTCTAATTTGCTTTGCATGGTCACCCATGGTTCCCCCTATTCGAGATAGCGTACCTTGTCCAGTACCGAGTGTTATCAATGATAGAAGTATCAAAGATATATTTGTTACACCAAGAGTCAAATAACTAAAGTTGTACTAAGGTTGTACAAGTGATTTGGTTAGGATGACAACGGGAATCAAGACAAGTGTGAGAGAGTTGAGAGAGTGTGGTATTGTTCTTTTTGTTTGTCATCGTTAAGCTTATCATGCGTGTTAGGAAAGAGTTTCATGTTCTAATCGTGGAAATGTTTGGTTCAATTCGTTGTTGCTTCCACTCCGAGAGCGAGCGGGCGGGATTCTCCGCCCCTCTGTCAAATGTAAACGTTGGTAGTGAGCGAGCGGGATTCTCCGCCCCTCTGACAGCCGGTAATGACACACGTGTCATACCCATAATGTTATGTTTGCTCAGCAGCATACTGTCAGTACACCAGAAGGTTGTTTGCATAGCAGTGGTAACCATGTAAAAGTGTCTGTGCAATACTAGTGTTGTGTCTAAGGCTATAGTCTAGATGCAATGCAATCCTAGTTCTCTATAACCTGTGGATCTGATACCAATCTGTCACACCCTCAATTTCCACGAACGGGGTTTTACCGTTAGGCGTGTGACATACCAGGATCTCAGACACAGTCATATCGAACGACACTATATGAATTTAAAATAAACATTTGACTTCATTCAAAAGAACATAAACAAGGTTTACAATAGTGAGGAAGCGAGTACATAATTTGTAAATCCATTACAGTACAGTTACAATAGTCATGTTTAGACAAAATGTTCAATGCTGAAAATATAATAGATGAATGCATGTCCTGAGTGCGTTTCCTTAGCGTGCATCTTGAGCTTATGCATTCCTGTGACCTGAGAAAACATGCTAAAATGTGTCAACATAAAGTTGGTGAGTTCACAGGTTTATTCAACAATAAATGTGTTCGTAAGCGTTCGGTAGTTTGTGTTTCAATGGTTTAGTATATAGAGCATATCGTTAGGTAGCTAGCCTATGTTCTTGTCGTTAGTTGTAAACAGTTAGGTTGTTTTAGATCATAAAAGTATGTGCTTGTTGATTGCGTTGACTTTAATCTTTGTGGTCAAGAAATGACATTTTATTGATGTTAACTTATCATCACACGATAGACACCTCGCACACCAGAAGAATTCGCTAACGATGACTCAAATCGCATAACAAGGCTAGACGCACGACTGGACACTTCATTCGCACGAATGGGCCTTCAATCGTATGAATCAATCTCATTCGTACGATTGAACCTACATTCGTACGACTTAGCATTCAATCGTACCACACATCACCAATTCACCCGACTCAACAACCAATCGTACGACTGGACCTTCATTCGTACGATTGGACCTTCAGACGGGTGTTACTCAGTCGCACACATTCATTAGGTTGACTCAGTCGCACAGACTCTCAATCGCATGCATTTATTCGCACGTTACACACATACGTATGGACTCAATCGCACGATCCAACCCAGTCGTACCACTTAGTCGTACGATGGACCCAGTCGCATGGTTCAGTCGCATGGCTGGCCCAGTCGCGTACTGCAGCAGGTCGCAACTGCTGGACGGGCTGAACAGCCTTCAGCTGTCCCGTGCTCGATTTTCACACAATTAGGACTTCCATGAACACTTTCCTAACATGTCTAAGTGGAAAGCACACGCTGATTTACCTCACACGCACCCCCACGACCACATGCATTCGGGTTGAACCCGAACACCCGAACCCCATACTTGCAGCAGTGAAACGAGCAATAAAACGGATGAATGAGGTCGCCTACCTACTGGGAACGTGATTTCTCAGCTGTTGCGTGGTTTAGCCGGCGAAAACGGGCTCAATCGGGGTGGTTTTGGTGCTAGGATTAAGACACGGAGAGGAAGAGAGCGTAAGAGAGAAAGAGCAGAGTGTGAGGGTGTTTGGGCTGGTGGGTGGGTATTTATACCCAGCCCCAGTTGGCCAATTGACAAGTTTAGCCCCTGCACTTAGGTACCGAGTTCCCAAATTTGTTTCAGTTAATAACGACGTAGATGGGCGAGCTATGTTAATTAAGAGGATTCTTTAGGAAATCTCATTTATGTGAATCCTCTGCAAACACCCGTGTTAGTATTTTATCATAATTTATTTAACGATGTCGGTGGCGGTGTTTGTATACGTTTCGTGTATTAACGTGTATGTGGCAATGATAACGACAGCGTTTTGAATAGTGTTAGCCTGAAATTACGGGGTGTCACAACCTTCATCCTCCCAAGTGTGGTGTCGTCTATTACCTCTAGAGACATCGCATCATCCTTCTCTTTGGGCAACTGAGGAAGCTTCTCGTCAATAATCATCTGGATAAACCTTGGGTACATACAGAAACCCTCTTTCCCCTTCGCCTCTATGTTTTCCGTCAGGAAAGTGAAGAACATCCGCGAGAAACTGAACGGATGGTTCAGTACCAGTGAAACGAATGCATTCTGGATTTGATCGCTCATCTCGTCAAGTCCTCCACGCCAAGAGGCAATGCACTTGAGGATCACATGTGCAAGATAATTGAACTGTGGGCATATGTTACTCTTGTTTAGCACTTCGGCATTGATGTCGCCGGCGTACTTGATCCTCAAGAAACATCCCCAAACTGTTAGGATGTAGCTTTGTTGGTCAGTCTCCATCCTCACCCAAGTCCAAGACCCTCCGGAAGTTGTCTTCCCCTATGTCAATGTCTTGGCCGAAGATAGAACTTCGGATCTGGTATGGCTCAACTAAACGATCTACAACAGCATTCTCCCAGAATGTCTGCTGCAATGAGCGATAAGGTGTGCACGGAGTAGAAATGGCTCTGTAGATCCTCAATCGTCGAAGAAAAGCAATAATCCCAGCGAACTCTGAATCGTCCCGTGAAGTAGAGTCAAGATGAGCACAGATATTGTGCTTTGTACTCATCGTCCATCTGTCAGCCATGTTGCTGCAACACAAGTAAAAAACACGTTAGATCTGTTTGCAAGAAAGAACATTTGAATTTGAACAAAATGTATATAACTGGTTCAATCGTACGATTGAACCATATGACTGAACTCAGTCGTACGATTGAGCCTCCGACTGAACTTAGTCGTATGTCATGCCATGCGGTTGAGTTAGTCATGCGACTGAGTCAACGATTGATTCAATCGTGCGATTGAATGGTGCGTCTGGCTCTATCGTGCGACTGAAGTTCATCCGTATGTCTTTTCGCATACCCTACTATTCGAGTCCAAAATTTTGAATCTTTGTCAAATCAGTCATTTACACTTCAAGATTAGATTCATTAGACACGCAAGGACTCGATTTTACACTTATTATCTTTTAATTACATGTTTAGATTCATTTAAGTGTTCTATTTTAGGTCTTTTAGTCTCGGTTCGGGTTTTAAGTAATTTGGGCATTTTGGATCGATTTGACGTTGTTACTTGGCATGTTTTCAGTCTCAGGATACTTGTAGATGGAAAGTAAACGGTTAGTAAGGCAAGAATCGGTCAATAACGGAGAAAAAATTGAAAAAGGTGGGTATAGTAATCGGCGATTTTGGAGAGCTTTTTGAAATCAAGTGAAGGGCTATGACCGACTGAGCTCCCTTTTATACTGATTTGTGTTTCAGTCGTGCGACTGGACCCATACGCATGATTCATTCATGTGACTGAGATTTAGTCGTACGACTGACTTAGAATTCTTCTGCCAGTTGTACGATTGGTTGATACTTGTGATCCAATTGTATACTTTGACCCATACGCATAGTCCAATCATGTGATTGGCTCATACTCATGGTCTGTTCGTGCGATAGGTCCATACTTATGGTCCAATCGTACGATTGGTCCATACTTATGATCCAATCGTGCGATTGGCTCATACTATGAGTTTGACTTCACCTTTCCCAACCTTTTAAAAACTTGAATATGATATATAACATTATGACCATTGATCATCTAAGACATGATCCATTTAACAGAAAACTTTTGATCACCTCAGATGTGATCCTTTTAATCAAAACTTTTGATCACCTTAGACGTGATCCTTTTAATCAAAATTGTTTGATCACCTCAGACGTGAACCTTTTAATTGAAAACCGTTTGATCACCTCAGACGTGATCCTTTTACATGAATACCTTCTGATCACCTCAGACGTGATCCTTTTACCATTCCAGAAACAAGCTTTTACCAAATGACGTTTGGTTCAATTTGTGACGTTCACAGATTTCCTCTTGTTACATAGTCCGGCATCGACTCGATACGAATATAACTAAACTAAGAAAAACTTTAAACAAACTAAATTAAGACAATCTTTTTGTATTTCTCATTTGAGGTGGGTTGAAAACATTTTGACATTCCTTAAATGATTTCTCCCCTTAAGCAGAATAGCTTCAAGCATTCTCATCTTATCTAGAAAGATTCTTATGGAATCATACATGCATAAACAGAATCATTTGGGACCTTTTATATTTATGTAAATACAAAGAATGTTATATTTACCAATTGCAGAGTCTTATTTATCTAAGAGTCATGAGCACTAACAGGAAATCATGCTAGAGCTGTTATGTAGCACACATTGATTTTGACCATCACCTAAATCCATACATAGAGTTTTTGACATACATTGGTGATTATTCAGGTTTATTAATATTAACAAGCATTTATGGATCCCACACTTATATGGTAATCAACTTTCCTTGGGAGAATTTGAGCGGTCTATGGGTTTTTGACAAGAAAAAACTATTCTAAGAGCTTTCAAAGAGATGCCAAGCCTCAGGTCAGTACCATCGCACAGCAGAGAGGCACAAACAACACTGAATTCTAGAATATTTAGGTTGTGCTTATCCTCATGGCAGTGCCATCGCATAGTAGAGAGGTACACAACCTATCTTCTTGTTAGAGCAGTTTTATTTTACATATAACGCACCAACTACATCAGTCATTAGCTTGATTGTGTTTCACATATTTCATGCATTTTGCTCATTTTTATGGTCGTCCGCACACACTTGTGGCGTTCATTTTGCTCTTCACCCCTTATTGAAATAAGTTGATTGTGTTAACCAGGGATGAGATGGAAACCCACAGCCTGTTGAATGATTTAGTTTTAATTTGTTCACCGATGAAGTCTACTAGTCTATTGTGTTGAATCTACCGACACATCATATGATGGATTAGCAGCCCCTAGATCTACTTTATGTAACCAAAGTAGCAGACTAGCTTACTATCATTTTTCAACTCATTAGCCTTTGACTTCTTAAATTTATAAATTTCTGTAACTTTGAATATAACATGTTAGAACATTTAAATCTTTTTGGTGTCCCAAACAATTCGATGTCTGTGTACTATCATTTTCCATAAACTTGAATCGATTTCACCGATTTGATGTCTTTGCTTTTCAGCTTATCTGCCAGCCCCCGTTTTTTTTAAGTAATTAAATACTAACTACTGAAACTCAAACTATTCTCCCCCTAAAATTCTAAAACCAAAAATCTTTTTGTGTTTTTGAATTTTTTAAAGATAGAAAAAATAAAAGAAAATAAAGAAAAATAAAAGAAAATAAAGAAAAATAAAAGAAAATAAAGAAAAATAAAAATAAAAAATAACACATAGAGACGGACTATGAACTTGATTCGTCTAGAATCACATCCTCTTTCTTTTTAACGTCATTGACGTCTAATAGATAATGAAATCGAGGTTTTTCAAAAGCTTTTGTGTAGAGGTCGGCGCGTTGGAAATCTATGTTTATTTTAACAATATCGATTAATTGTTTTTCAAAACAATCACGTATGAAGTGATATTTAATACCGATGTGTTTAGTTTTGGGGTGTTGGACTGGATTTTTGGTGACAGCAATAGCAGCAGAATTCTCAACAAAGATAGGGGTGTTAGAGAATTTCAAACCGTAGTCTCGCATTTGCTTATTGAATCCAGATGATTTGTGAACAGCAACTTGCCGCAGCAACGTATTCAGCTTCGCATGTTGACAGCAACAGATGTCTGCCTCTTACACTGCCAGGTGACTAATCGTCTTCCAAAGAACTGATATCCCACAGATGTTGACTTGTAATTCATTTTGCAACCACCATAATGTGAGTCACTATACGCAGTTAGCTTAAAGTCATCATCATGAGGATACCATAATCCGAGTGTTGGAGTACCCTTCAGATAACGAAAGATCCTTTTTACCCCAATCAAATGATTTACTTTTGGTCTCGCCTGATATCTGGAATAGAGACACGTGGCGTACATAATATCAGGACGAGAAGCTATGAGGTACCTGAGAGATCTGATCATTCCTCGATACATAGTGGCATTAACCAGATCACCATTTTCGTCGGGTGCCACGTCATGGTTCGTGGCAAGTGGGGTACCTGCACCCGTTGCATTCTCCATGTCGAACCGACTAAGGATATCTCCAACATACTTGGTCTGATGCAGGAAGATTCCATTTTGTGTCTGATCTACTTGTAAAACGAGAAAGAACTTCATCTCTCCAATTGCCCTCATTTCAAACTCAGCTTTCATCACAGATTCGAATTCTTTACATAATGCTTCGTTTTTGGAACCGAAGATTATGTCATCCACGTATATTTGTACCAGTAGTAAATCACCATCTTTTTCTTTGATGAACAACGTGCAGTCAATTACACCTCTACAAAATCCATGTTTCAGCAGATGAGTAGAGAGTTTCTCATACCAGGCTCGAGGGGCTTGATGAAGCCTGTATAACATCTTGTCTAGTTTATAAACTCTATCCAGATGATAAGGATCCTCAAGTCCTTTAGGTTGACTGACGTAAATAGTTTCACGAATCTCACCATGAAGAAATGCACTTTTCACATCCACTTGATAAACTTTGATCTGCATAAAGGATGCATAGGCTAGGAAGATTCTAATTGCTTCCATCCTGGCCACTGGTGCAAACACTTCATTGTAGTCGACTCCTTCAACTTGCCTAAACCCTTGAATAGCCAGCCTAGCCTTGTTTCTGATTATGACCCCTTGGTCATCCTTATTACACCAAAGAACCCACTTAGTGCCAATCAATTTTCCACCTTTTGGTCTGTCGACAAGTGTCCAGACACCTAACTTCTTGAACTGCAGGAGTTCTTCTTGCATGGCAGCTACCCATGTCTCATCCTTTAAGGCCTCGCTTACATACTTGGGCTTAACTTGAGACACAAAACATCAATATGCCCCATCATGTATGTACCCCTTTTCCGTGACCGCAGCATAATCAGCTGAGTAAAGCTGATTTCTTGTCTGAACTTTCGAGAGAATATCCCCGATGATGTTGTCCAGGGGATGATTCATGTTAATCTTAGTTCTGGGAGTTGTGGGAACTACTACTTCATCATCCAGGTTTGGAATCACAGGTTCAATTTCTGTGGCTGTTGAAGGACTGGGTTTAGAAGTTCCAGTTACTTCATGATCAGCTGTAGGTGTACTTTTAGAAGTGGGAACCTGTTCCTCCTGGTTCACATTTTCAGGTTCGGCCTCTTCATCATCAGAGGAATCACTTACCTCTAGTTCTCCCCCTGAAGAGCTAGTAGTACCTTCTACTGGAGCCGAGGATGTCGAGTCTTGAGTAGGAGTGTTCAGAACATCGTACATCATTTGAGTGGCTAACAAATCATCAAAATGGGAAGAAGGTAGATTGAAGGATTTAAAAAATCCATCATGGTTGAAGAAAAAGGAAGGTCATTTTCCGCAGGGGGGTGGTGTATATTTGTACATTAACATTGCACCACACTCCTACCTGACCAGTTGAGTTATTGTAAACCCTTTTGTCTGGTATACTGTATTCAAGGAAGATACCTTCTTCTGCCTTCTCGCAGAACATCCCAGTCTGATTTTTCTTTAACAGCATGCAGGGTGCGCCAAATGGTCCCAGATACTCCAAATTGGGTTTACGTTGTTGGAGCAACTCATAACAAGTTTTTCCATGATGTTTGACCACTAAGACCCGATTTAGAGTATAACACGCATTAGCCACTGCCTCGTTCTAGAATTGAACTGGCAGTTTTGAGTCAGCGAGCATTGTCCTTGCTGTTTTGATCAAGCTCCTATTCTTCCGTTCAGCAACTCCATTCATCTGTGGAATGTAGGCAGAAGAGAATTGATGAACAATCCCTTTATCATGACAGAATGCCTCCATCCACTGATTCTTGAATTCTATCCCGTTGTCTTAATGTATTTTTCGTACTTTCAGCTTGTAGAGTGACTCCAATGTGGTAACAAGATGTTTGACTAATTCAAATGTCTCTCACTTCGCTATCAGAAACATCACCCAAGAGAATATTGAGTAATCATCCGTCACCACAAAGCAGTACCAATCACCAGCAATGCTCTTTGTGCTGATAGGGCCAAACAGATCCATATGTAGAAGCTCAAGAGGAATCTCGATAGAATGAACTTTCTTTGACTTATGAGACTTCTTTGTCTGTTTCCTTTTCTTGCATGCTATGCAGATGTCTGGAAGCTGGAAGTTCTTGACAGTAACTCCGTCCACCAGATCATTCTGAACCAGATGGTTCATCTTCCTATGATTGATGTGTCCCATTCTCCTGTGCCAGGAAACTGAATCCCTTTAAGTTGCTTTTGACAAGAAGCACTGAGTAGTAGACTTAGTAGTGGATGCTTTTGAAAGGTCCAAGACATACAGATTGTTATATCTTGAAGCCGACATTAGAACTTGGTCCTCCGGGATAACATACTCCTTCTTAAGTATGTAACACTTCTTATTGTCAAAGATGACCTTAAAGCCCTTATCACAAATTCAGGAGATAGAAAGCAAGTTGTTTTGCAATTGCTGAACGTAGTTTACCTTATCAAACTTTACCTTCTCGTTTTCCACTTCTCCTTGTGACGTGATATCACCTCCTTTGTTGCCTGCGAACGATACATGTCCCCCTTTAATTTGCTTGATGTTGAAAAGGAGAGACGAATTCCCGGTCATGTGCCTGGAAGCCCCACTATCAATAATCGAGGTATTAGTGATACTGCTGTAGCGGACAACCTGCACAAAGAATGGAAATTATTAGTTCAGGTTGGGGACCCAAGCCTTTACTGGCTTGGGTTTCCCAGAGATATCACACATCATGAACTCAACCCACTGACCTTTAGAGGATGAAGACACATCTTTTTTCTTCTTGTCCTCACTATCAGACAAGTTACTTGATTTTTCTTTCCATAAACCAGTTTTGTGCAAGGCCTGTTTGTGATAAACAGACGACTGGCTTATGGTATGAACTTTTGGTTCACAAATAGTTCTAGGTTTAGCCTTAGGCAACACAACTTCGCTTAGAGCTTGTCTGTGTTGACTTTGGTTCTTGTAGGAGTATTAGATGTATTTTTGAAAAATCTTGGTTTTTCATCAAAAAGCTCAATTTTTCTTTTGGGTGTCTGATAATGAGGACAATTTGGAGAAATTGGTCCTCGTTTTCCACAGTTATAGCAGAATCTCCCTTTGACAGGTGGGGTAGATCTTCTGTGAGGGGTTGAATCTGGTCGGGAGCGGGTCTGTGTCTCATCCTTCTAAGATGCTTCACCTTCTTTAACAAATTTAATTTTTTTGACATTTTAAACGCATTTTTCTTTCTTTTTATCAGGATTTTGATGATTTACACGTTTAGGGTTTGTTGGTTTAGAGTTCTTAGGTTCTGATGTAGACGTTTGTGAACCCGACCCAACAATATCATGTTCAACTTTATCGCACAAATCCTCTTTAAGCATCTTATCTTTCAATCCTGAAGTAGTGGCATTCTGTTCAGTGACAGACTGCACAGTTTTACAGGTGGACTCTGGATCACTGACTAGAGGGGTAGTCACCACATGAACCTTAACCGGGTTATTATTTATTGGTTTACATTTAGTATTTAAAAGGACTGCATGTGGTGGTGGTACTACCTTATAACCCAGACCTTCCCCACCATTTCGTTCTTTCACCAAGTTCTGAACTATGTGAGAGGAACTTGCTACACTATGCAGTTTTTGTTTTAAGATTCAACTTCGACTAGAAACACTGCTTTTTCCTTTTTAGTTTCCTTTAAAGTGGTTAGATAGAACTTAATGTCATTTGATTGATTTAGGTAAACAACCTCGGTTTCCCTTAGTTGTTTTCCTAGCAGTTCAATCTTTTTTAAAGGATCTCAGATCTAGTTTGATCAATTAGGTTATGATTTGCAGCGGAATAGCACTAGAATTAGACGAAATTTAAGCAAGAACAAGATGAATATTCAATCAAACAGTAACGGTTATAGAGAGAGAAAGTTTTCTGCAAAAGAGAATGTTTTTATTCATTCATTAGCTTCGGTCATTACAAACTAGGTCAACTTTCCTTTTATAGAGGAAAGATGACGTCAGCAGATGTCACCTGATAGTGACATCTAACCGATTTACATAAACAACTGAAAATAACTAAAACTACTGAAGATGTCCACAACAGCTGAGAACATCTTCTTACTATAACCGTTTAAGTATTAACGAATACTACAACTACTGAAAACAAAGTACTAAACTACTGATTACAATCTACTGAAAAATATAAAAACAACTACTGAAAGGAAACTATCACAACTACTGAAGAGTAGTTCTTCAGCTGTTGTGACAACCTCTGAATACTTGGTCTTCAGCTTTAGTTTTCAGACTTTGTCTTCAGACTTTGTCTTCAGACTTTGTCTTCAGACTTTGTCTTCAGACTTTGTCTTCAGCTGATGAAGTCTTCTTCAGTTGTTATGATGTCTGTGGGACTTAAAGGTTTTTCTAATCTGGCTCATTGGTTCTTTTAGTTCAACAAACTCCCCCTGAACCAATGCAGCCAAAACCTTTTAAGTTTATTGGTGTCCCACTTATTAGGCAAAAAGATAGTCTTTTTCTTCTGGATCAGCTCAGAATTGACCAAATTAAGCGCAGGATTGGGAAGAGGTTTTAGAAAATTTGATTGGCAAGGGATGGATGGGAACTCTGTCTTGGGGAATTGGACACAGAGTTGTTGCCCCATCCATGAAACCTACTTCCCTACAATGAATCTATAAGACTCACGGACATAGGCCTCAATGAAGACAATCTGTTCTTCCAGGGTGAGTTCTTCAACTTCTCCTTCAAAGAAAAACTCTGGCCCATAGTACTCAGATAAGTACTTAACTTGCTTCCCATTCTTTAGCTCCACAGTTGTTATTTCTCTGTATGCAAACTCATCAGGATGATTACCTTCAAGTAACAACTAGAGCTCATTGCTTCTGACTTCTTCAATCCTCATGTAGATGAACTAAAGTTTGTGGGGTCAGATTAGACTGGTAGGCTCTTTTGAAATCTTCTAAGATTTCCCAGGGTGACACTACATTGGCCAGCATGATCACTGCATCTACAATCTTCTTTACTTGGCCATTGTATCTTCTTAGGATGTTCTTTTTGTGAATTCTATCACTCACCCTGGGATCAGGCAAATCCTAATTCTCTCTTTCTGATTTTGAAATGTAAATCTGAGAGCATACAACCTCTGGGCATGTTTCTTCATAGATTATATCGATGTAGATTGAGGAAACTCTTTATCAACCAGACTCAACAACTGCTCATCATGTAGTTTGTGCTGTTTTCTTCTTCAAGCTTTACTTATACTATTTGCCTTTGGATGGCAGGTGTGATTGGTGTATGTTGACTCCTGGCCTCAGGCATTTTTGTTTTAATAACAGCTGAAATGGGCAGCCTATCTTCCTCATCATCTTCTTCTTCTTCTTCTTCTTCTTGAAGCCTCAACACCCTTCTCTTCCTCTTGGGTGCATCATCAGCAGTTGTTTGTGTTGGTTTCTTGGGTAAAGGAGTTAGTTTTGTGGGTTGTGATGTTGGTTGTTTTGGTGTGGGAGATTGTACAGACTGCTCTAGCATCTTATTTGTAAGTAAGGCTTTGGAGTACTTTGCCATATCATTCCTTTTCCCAGCACCAGCTTCATCAAGGGCTTCTATGAGCAACCCTTTGCCAAATACTTCAGACGAACAAATTTTGTTGGTTATCTCCAAAATACTGTCCCTGGCCCATGATTTGTCACACCCTCAGGCCCAGGTAGGGTGGGACATCACAGATTAGCAACAACATACATGGAAGCGGAAACAAACCAATATAAGAGCTCAAAGGGAGAGAACAACACATGGCATTTCAAGTTTTTTTTAATAGACACTGGGCTGGAAACAGATCCAGCCCCAAATGTTTACATGTTTCTACATAAATTAAATATTCGTTGTATCAAATTGTTCAAGTCACAAATTGGTCACTCAAACAATGCCATGGTCTCGGGGTTGAGTCTATGTCTTCCATAACAGCTAAGAGTCTTCACAGGTTACCTGAAACATGCTCAAAAGAAAATAGTGTCAACTAAAAAGTTGGTGAATTAAAGTGCTTAAAGTTTCAAAACAATAAAAGGAACTCTTAAAGTCCACAGTAAAGGTTTTAGAATCAGGTGTAAAAGCTTATGAAAAATCTCATTTGATTTTAAAAGCATCGTTTTTAGTATCCATCATCGTAGGGTATCACAATCAACCCTGCACTTGGTCCCCGGTTGGCCTCTTCTAAAACTGTGTTTAACCGGATATTCCCGAAGGAAGGAACCAAGCCTTAAATCAGTGAACCATACCTGCTAGGATGGTTCCCCATAGTTTCTTAATAAAAAATTGTTACACGCCACATACGATCACTCAGGATCTCAGTGGGGTACCTCCCTGTAGCGGGAGCCACTGTGTGTGGGGGATTCCCCAAATAGATCTATCCATATAAAGCAAGCGGTTCACAAAAGAATTAACGATCATGATATAAGTGTCAGCTGGTATCCAAAAGTCCCACATACAAGCATCAAATAAAGCACAATCATAGTTCACAAAACAAAAGAGCATGTTTCATCCCAAAAACAGTAAGTAAAAAGGGATCACTAGAACTCACCTTAGATATTAAGCAAAGAAATCCTTCGTGTGCCGGGAATATCTCAAGTCTAGCACCCTAACATGAATATAGTAAGTGATTAGCTACTTCTCTAAACCTATTTAAGGTGCAACAAGAGTGTCTAAGTCTTAGTTGGTCGGATTCGGCTTTGATTCGATTAGGGTTTTTATAAAAAGTTTCCACTTATGGAAAGTCAAGGTTTCTCATACAATCAAGGGTTTCCACATTACTAAGTCAAGAATATATGGTAAATATGCTATTCAAGTGACTAAAGTGCTTATTGGATTCGATTATGAAGTTTAACAAAATTTGGCAGTTTAGCCCCTGAACTTTCAAAATTGACAGTTTCTACCCTTAAGTTTGGTTTCTTGTATTAGATGACCTCTATAACCAAACATCAGGTTCAAGACTTTAATATAACTTAATTTTAATAACATATATTCAAATTTTCAGTTTATGGACCCGTTTTATAAATTACGCGTTTAACGTTACCGGTTACGGTAAAACCGAAGGGTTTAAGATGATTACCTATGAGCTTTCATGTTTTTGAGTCTAGGACCAGTAGCTAACTTTTTAAATTCATTTTTATAAGTTTCTAACCTTTTAAATCACAAAATTTGCCTCTAGTAGTGGAAAGACTCGTTTTTACGTTTAAACCGTTAAAACGCGTTTTTAACCGGGTTTGACCATTTTAAAAGCTTGTTTGACCAACCTTTCTACTTTATAAATTATTTTATCATTTATCCTACTGAAATAACATGGTTTTTATAATTTCTAATATTGTACTCATTTTTCTTAGATTTTCCTTGAAAACTTCTCTCGGTTAGTACCCGTTTTCACTTAAAAATCCATTTAAATTACCTTTTGACCACTAAAAATTCCAATTGACTCCAGAACACTTTATAAATCCTTAATGAACCTGTAATTCTCTTTAAAAAGTTTATATCACAAGTTTTCTTATTTTTAAGTAATTTTAACATGTTTTTGGGTCCCGAAAGTGACTAGAATGGGTCTAAACACAACATGTCCTTTGTTCCAGAGATTAAACAATATTAACACTCTTAATATTCATCAAAACCTACTGAAATAATAGTCCCATATCATGGCCTAGTTGTTCTATACATCCATAGCCTTCAAATACATAGAAAATGTCCTAACCGACCATTACACACGTGTAAATCATTGTAACTTGAGTTTAACCATTACCAAAACTTCATTTAACTTAAAAATCAGATTTTTGGGGTGTCTAAAACTTATATTTGAGCAGGTTATGACCCTTGTTTGAGAGGGTTTACAAGAAAGTCTTTAAGGTGTGTTGTAACTTGTAGAAAGAGGGGTTTTTCATGGTGTTCTTGTGCTAATACCTACCATTCATGGTGTACAACCATTTGTGACATTCAAAACAGTTTATTAGGAGTTTAATGAGCCATTATAAATCAGGTTACAAGGTTAGTCCTCAATGGTTACAAGATGCACAAGTTGGATGGTGAGAATCACTCAAAAAGAGGGTTTTCTAGGTGTAACCCTTGTTACACCTATAGATTGACATGTTATACTTGTAGGATACCTTCAAGAATGTGGAAAGCTCCCCAAGAACAAGTTAGTGGTGAGAAGTTTCTGCTACAACAAGAAAAAGTTGGGTTTTTAGGTGAAAAATGAAGACAAACTTGAGAAATAAACAAAACCGAGCATATGGAGCTTACACTTGATGTATCTCATGGTTTGGAAGGTGTGGATGGTCGTGAATGGATGGAATCTCCTTGGACATGACTGTAGAACCTAGAACAAAAGCTGGAACCACAAGTCTTGCAAGTTTCAAGCACCAAAACTTCACCAAATGACACCTTCTTGCGGTTTTGGTGTTGGCCGATGTTGTTGTTGTAGCTCACGATTTTTGCTGCTAGAATGAGGCTGAAAGGGAGCTTGAAACCATGAGGGTGAGGGTGGTTTCAGCTGAGTTTGAGAGAGAGAGGGGGGAGAGGAGTGAAAGGAGTGAGTCTTGCAAAAGTGTAGAATGCATGTGTGTTGTATGGATGAATGAAGTGGGTTGTGTGTAGTGGTGGGCAAGGGTATCCATTCATGGCAAGGGGGCGGCCGAAGGTTTGTCCTGTAGTGAAGTTTTAATTTAAATTTTTATCTCACAATATTTATTATGTGGCGGTATTTTGTAGTATATTAGTTGGTAGATGTTGTTAGTTGTGGTGTCTTGTGCATGTCCATGCATGTATGAATCGAAAATTACAAGTATGTGTGTGTGTGTGTGCACATTTTATATGTTTCAATTAAGACTAAGTGATTTCTACATAGGGTGACTAATTAATATTCCCGGGCACTAATTTTCTAAAAAGGCAAGACCTAAAATAACTAAATTCACAAAATTCACATAGAATCATAAAAATGGATCAAATAACAAATGGTGATTCTAACCTTATTGATATAATTAAATTGTTTCTATTATTAGTACTCATAAGATGGGGATATGATGCAATAAATTAGGGTTTAGATTAGTGACCTTGGGACCGGTTGTCACATTCTCCCACCGTTTAGAAAATTTCGTCCCGAAATTTTAGCTTCGATTAGAATTTGTACGGGTGGGTTTAAAGAGATACGGGTAGTTCTTCCTCATCTCGTCTTCACGTTCCCAAGTGAATTCTGGCCATCGTCTTGAGTTCTATCTAACCTTAACCTTGGGTATGCGGCTTCGCCTGAGTTGCATAACCAAGCGGTCCGTGATCTCTATGGGTTCTTCCATGAAGTTCAGCTTATCATTGATTCTTGTCTCCTTCAACGGTAGCTCCAAGGTTTTGTCTACCAGACACTTCTTCAAGTTTGACACGTGGAAGGTGTCGTGTATATGACCCAATTTCTGAGGTAGTTTCAACTTGTAAGCCATAGGACCAATTCTTGCAAGTATTTCAAATGGTCTAATGTATCTTGGGCTTAACTTGCCTCTTTTTCCGAATCTCACGGTTCCTTTCCATGGTGCTACCTTCAGCATTACTCTATCACCTATCTGAAAATCTAATAGTTTGCGTCTCCTGTCAGCGTATTTCTTCTGACGGTCCCTTGCTGCCCGTAGACGCTCCTTGATTTTGAAAATCATATCGGTGGTTTCCAATACGATGTCAAGTCCAGGCACTTGGCTATCACCAATTTCGTTCCAACTCAAGGGTGACCGACATTTCCTACCATAGAGAGCCTCATACGGTGCTGCGTTGATGCTTCTATGGTAGCTGTTATTATAGGAGAACTCCACCAATGGAAGATGGTTATCCCAGTTCCCACCAAAATCAATCACGCAAGCTCTCAGCATATCTTCTAAAGTTTGAATAGTCCTTTCGCTTTGACCGTCAGTTTGCGGGTGGTAAGCCATGCTTAAGTCCAGCCGGGTTCCTAAAGCTTGTTGGAGTGATTTCCAGAAACGTAAAGTGAAACAACTATCACGGTCCGAGATTATTGATAGTGGCACACCATGCCTAGCCACTATTTCATTGATATACAGTTGAGCCAGTCTTGACATGTCATAGTCCTCCTGAATTTGTAAGAAGTGAGCTGATTTGGTTAGTCTATCCACTATTACCCAAATAGCATCATGACCTCTAGACGTTCTGGGTAACTTAGTAACAAAATCCATCGTGACGTTATCCCATTTCCATTCTGGGATTTCTTGCTGCTGCAACATTCCTGATGGTTTTTGGTTTTCAGCTTTTACCATGGCACACGTTAGACATTTTCCGACGTAAACAACGATTGATTTCTTGATTCCAGGCCACCAGAAAAGTGCCTTCAAATCCTGGTACAATTTATCACTTCTAGGGTGAACTGAATACCTAGATTTGTGAGCTTCATCGAGAATTACCTCTCGAATTCCCCTATGCTTTGGCACCCAAGTTCTCCCTTCGCACTTATATGTACCATCGTTTCCTGTTTCAAATCGCTTTTCCATTCCAGTTAATCCTTCTCCTGCTAAATTTTCCTCCTTTAACGCTTCGCTTTGAGCTTCTTTCAGCCTTGCAATTAGGTCAGCGTACACACTTATCCTTAAAGCTCGTACACAAAGAGGTTTTTCTCTCTCCTTTCTGCTCAAAGCATCTGCCACCACATTGGCCTTACCAGGATGATAACGGATTTCACACTCGTAGTCGTTTAACAACTCAACCCATCTTCTCTGACGCATGTTTAACATCTTCTGGTCAAGAATGTGTTGCAAACTTCGATGGTCAGTGTAAATGACACACTTCATGCCATAGAGATAGTGCCTCCACATTTTGAGAGCAAACACCACGGCACCTAATTCCAGATCGTGCGTAGTGTAGTTTTTCTCGTGATCGTTTAGCAGTCTAGATGCATAGGCAATGACCTTGTTGCGTTGCATTAGCACACATCCTAACCCCTGACCCGAGGCGTCACAATAGACTATGAAGTCTTCGACTCCTTCTGGGAGGGCCAGAACAGGTGCACTGCATAACTTTTCCTTGAGCGCCTCAAATGCTTTTTCTTGCTCTGGTTCCCACACAAGGTTTTGTTCTTCTTAGTCAGTGCGGTCAAGGGTTGCCCAATGCGTGAGAAGTATTTTATGAATCGTTGGTAGTATCCAGCCAATCCTAGGAATTGTCTAATCTCAGTGGGAGTTTCAGGAATCTTCCAATTCTTTAGAGCCTCAATCTTGGAAGGGTCAACATGAATTCCATTCTCATTTACTACATGCCCTAGAAATTGGATCTCTCGCATCCAAAATTCACATTTAGAAAATTTGGCATATAGTTGCTCATTCTTGAGTAACTCAAGAAATAGTCTGAGATGCTTCTCGTGCTCTTCCTTATTACTGTAGTAGATCAGAATGCCGTCGATGAACACGATCACAAACTTGTCGAGATATGAACGGCATACACGGTTCATGAGATCCATGTATGCTGCTGGTGCATTAGTCAGCCCGAAGGGCATGACTAAGTACTCATAGTGCCCATACCTAGGTCGGAAAGCCATCTTGGTATGCCTTCTTCTCTTATCTTCAGTTGGTGGTAACCAGATCTCAAATCTATCTTGGAGAAGTAGCTTGCTCCTTGAAGTTGATCGAATAGGTCGTCTATCCTCGGAAGAGGGTAGCGTTTCTTTATGGTCAACTTATTTAACTCCCGGTAGTCAATGCACATGCGTAAGGTTCCATCCTTCTTTTTCACAAATAACACCGGAGCACCCCATGGAGAGACACTCGGACGTATGAATCCTTTGTCAAATAGTTCTTGAATTTGCATCATCAGTTCCTTCATTTCAGGAGGAGCGAGTCGATACGGCGCTTTGGCTACCGGTGCAGCGCCAGGCATCAAATCTATTTGGAACTCAACTTGTCGATTCGGGGGAAGTCCTGGTAGGTCTTCCAGAAACCCTTCAGTGTATTCAGAAACCACTGGGATAACTGAAATCTTCTTGTCCTCTTTGGTCTTCATCACGTAGACTATGAAAGCTGAGCATCCCTTCTGTAAGCTCTTGGTAGCTTTTAAATGGGATATACTGGGGCATAAGGTGTTACTCCTTTCTCCTTGCACCACTAACACTTCTTTGTCATTCAATGGTATCTTGAGTAGGCGTTCTTCACATACAATTTCGACTCTATTCTTAGCTAACCAGTCCATGCCAACAGCCACATCGAATCCTCCTAACTTAATGGGCATCAGATCTATTTTAAACTTATTTCCATTTAGATTCATTGAACAATCCTTGACGATTTCATTAGTTTCTAAAATGTTGCCATCAGCTAATTCGACAGTAAACGTATTGGCTAAGGTACACGTAGCTAGGTCAATCAAGTATCTAAAAGCACTAGAGATAAAACTAGCAGTCGCTCCAGTATCAAACAAAATGGTAGCAGGATGATTATTTACAAGAAACGTACCGTTAACCACATCAGGTTCCTTTCGGGCTCCAGCTGGATCCATCACAAAAGCTCTTCCCTTAGGCTTATTGGGCTTGGCATCCTTATCTCTACCCAGCTTAGGACACTTGCTCCACATGTGTCCTGGATCCCCGCATTCATAGCATTGCTTCCCTGGTATGAATGTACAATCCTTGATCAGGTGCCCAGTCCTTTTGCACCTAAAACAGGGCATTGGGTTGCATTCCCCTTGATGGTGTAGCTTGCACTTGTTGCAAAATGGGCTTGTTCCCGTATACAGCCTCCGGGTCTTGCTTCCCTGATCATCACGCCTCACACCTTCGAAGCTTTTCCTTCCTGACCCGCTACTACTTCCAACTACTTTCTTTGCTTCAAACCACCTTCTTTTCTCTCCAACAAACTTCTTCTTCTCATCACTCCTAATTTGCTCAGTCCATCCAGCCCTAACTAGGTCATCGGTCAAACTGCTGGTGAGGTCAACTGCGGATTGTAGAGTCAAGGGCTTGGAGGATCGGACCATTCCTCTAACTCTGGGATGCATCCCCCAGATGAATCGTGCTACGCCTTTGGATTCGGGTGTCACCAGGTGCGGCACCAGCCGGGATAGGGCTAAGAAACGATTGATGTACTCTGTGTAATTGGGACCTTTCATCTCCAGGCTCAGGAACTCCGATTCTAGCTTCTCAAGTAAATTGACGGGGCAATACTTGTTGGTTATCAGCTCTCTGAATTCGGTCCAGCTCATTTGCATTGCAGTATTCCTTCCCCGTGCTTGTGTGATCGTCTTCCACCACTCCAATGCCGATCCTTTTAGTGATTGAGAAGCAAATCTCACCATGTGGTCTAGTTTGCATTCGCTGATGTCCAGTACAGCCTCCATCTCGTCAATCCATCTGTAAGTCTCTATGGCACCCTCAGTGCCGTAGAAGTCCTTATGTTTGCATGCCATAAAGGTCTTATAGGAGCATCCATTTCTTAACGCCTCAGATTCCTCGTTGTTTTCAGTCCCATTACTACCTCCGGCATCGTTCCGGTCAGCATTGATCTGAGCGATGATGGTTGGTATCGCGTGAGCAATTTGTTGTGCTACGAGATTTGCTATCCTCTCGTCATTCCCTGGGTTAGCATCCCCCTGATGGGAGTCTCTGGAGGAGTAGGAGGTTGATTTCTGGTTTGCCCTGTTCCTTCATGATGACCTCGGTAGGCTCCTTGTCTCCCGATACGTGTTCCTCTTCTGGTAGGCATTCTGATAGTATCACAGATAAAGTCGTTTTAGCGTCTCATAATTTGTTTCAAACAATCTATGCATCACTTCCCTACAAGGCTTCCTCTAATTTAAAAAGTTTCCTTTTACGGAAAGTCAAGGTTTCTCATGCAATCAAGGGTTTCTACATTAGCAAGTCAAGAATATATGGTAAATATGCTATTCAAGTGACTAAAGTGTTTATTGGAGTCGATTATGAAGTTTATTCAAAATTTTGTAGTTTAGCCCCTGAAGTTTCAAAATTGTTAGTTTCTACCCTTAAGTTTGGTTTCTTGTATTAGATGACCTCTATAACCAAAAATCAGGTTCAAGACTTTAATCTAACTTAATTTTAAGAACATATTCAAATTTTCAGTTTATGAACCCGTTTTATAAATTACGCGTTTAACGTTGCCGGTTACGGTAAAACCGAAGGGTTTAAGATGATTACCTATGAGTTTTCATGTTTTTGAGTCTAGGACGAGTAGCTAACTTTTTAAAGTCATTTTTTATAAGTTTCCAACCTTTTAAATCACAAAATTTGCCTCTAGTAGTGGAAAGACTCGTTTTTATGTTTAAACCGTTAAATTACCTTTTGACTACTAAAAATTCCCATTGACTCCAGAACACTTTATAAATCCTTAATGAACCTGTAATTCTCATTAAAAAGTTTATAGCCCAAGTTTTCTTGTTTTTATGTAATTTTAACATGTTTTCAGGTCCCGGAAGTGACTAGAATGGGTCTAAACACAACATGTCCTTTGTTCTAGAGATTAAACAATATTAACACTCTTAATATTCATCAAAACCTACTGAAATAACAATCCCAAATCGTGGCCTAGTTGTTCTACACATCCATAGCCTTCTAATACATAGAAAATGTCCTAACCGACCATTACACGTGTGTAAATCATTGTAACTTGAGTTTAACCATTACCAAAACTTCATTTAGCTTAAAAATCAGATTACTGGGGTGTCTAAAACTTATTTTTGAGCAGTTTATGACCCTTGTTTGAGAGGGTTTTCAAGAAAGTGTTTAAGGTGTGTTGTAACTTGTAGAAAGAGGGGTTTTTCATGGTGTTCTTGTGCTAATACCTACCATTCATGGTGTACAACTATTTGTGACATTTAAAACAGATTATTAGGAGTTTAATGAGCCATTGGAGAGCAGGTTACAAGGCTAGTTCTCAAAGGTTACAAGATGCACAAGTTGGATGGTGAGAATCACCCAAAAAGAGGGTTTTCTAGGTGTAACCCTTGTTACACCTATAGATTGATGTGTTATACATGTAGGATACCTTCAAGAACGTGGAAAGATCTCCAAGAACAAGGTAGTAGTGAGAAGTTTCTGCTACAACAAGAAAAAGTTGGGTTTTTAGGTGAAAAATGAAGACAAACTTGAGAAATGACCAAAACCGAGCATATGGAGCTTACACTTGATGTATCTCAGGGTTTGGAAGGTGTGGATGGTCGTGAATGGATGGAATTTCCTTGGACTTGACTGTAGAACCTCGAACAAAAGCTAGAACCACAAGTCTTGCAAGTTTCAAGCACCAAAACTTCACCAAATGACACCTTCTTGCGGTTTTGGTGTTGGCCGATGTTGTTGTTGTTATAGCTCACGATTTTTTCTGCTGGAATGAGGCTGAAAGGGAGCTTGAAACCATGAGGGTGAGGGTGGTTTCAGCTGAGTTCGAGAGAGAGAGAGGGGAGAGGAGTGAAAGGAGTGAGTCTTGCAAAAGTGTAGAATGCATGTGTGTCGTATGGATGAATGAAGTGGGTTGTGTGTAGTGCTGAACAAGGGTGTCCATTGGTGGCTAGGGGGCGGCCGAAGGTTAGTCCTCAAGTGAAGTTTTATTTTAAATTTTTATCTCACAATATTTATTATGTGGTGGTATTTTGTAGTATATTAGTTGGTAGATGTTGTTAGTTGTGGTGTCTTGTGCATGTCCATGCATGCATGAACCGAAAATTACAAGTATGTGTGTGCACACATTTTATATGTTTCAATTAAGACTAAATGATTTCTACTTAGGGTGACTAATTAATATTTCCGGGCACTAATTTTCTAAAAAGGCAAGACCTAAAATAACTAAATTCACAAAATTCACATAGAATCATAAAAATGGATCAAATAACAAATGGTGATTCTAACCTTATTGATATAATTAAATTGTTTCTATTATTAGTACTCATAAGATGGGGATATGATGCAATAAATTAGTGTTTAGAATAGTGACCTTGGGACCGGTTGTCACGCGATTTCACTTCAAGAATTGATCTCCTCAAATACTTTGATATGAACCTGACCATAGCTTCCAACCATTCCTGTTCTTTCTCACTATAACTAGCCCATCGATGCTCAATCTCTTGTATCTCTAGCCTTCTGATCTCAGAGTCAAGTTTGGCAGTGTCGAATCCTTGTCTAAAGAGCTTATCAATGATTTTATCCATTGATCTGCTATGTTGTTCATCAGCTTCTTTAATCATTTCCTTTAACTTCTTCTCATCAGGAGTCTTTTCACCACCCTTCCATTTCTTGTAAGTAATATGAATGTCCTTGTCCTTCTCTTTCTCAATCTCCTTTTCCTTTTCTTTCTCTTTCTCCTTTTCTTTCTCATTCTTCTTTTCCTCTTCAACTCTCTTCCTCTTGTTTGTTTTCACTACCTTAGACTCCCCCTTTCTGGTTGCATTGGGTTCAGGGGTGTGAATGGTAGAAAATCTTTTATTGACTGCATCATCAACTAGGGTTTGAATACTTGAGGAAAGCCTCTCATCAAGAGCTTGATGTACAATGTTAGTGATGATGGGAGTGATGAGAGGCAGGGAGGATGTAAAGGCAGCAACGATTTGCTCAGAGGGGTTCTATCCCTAAGAAATGGTGCCAGAAGCAGAGGCTGGTGGCTGATTTGTTATGAGTGTCTTAGTGTGTGGGAGACCTTCAGAAGAAGGTGCCTTCTGTGGGTGAATTTGGGCAGATGGACTTGATTCTTGAGACATTTTGGCAAGCAGTTCTTGTAGTCTGCTTACCTCAGCCTCAAGAATGGTGTTGTAGGTTAAAACATCATAGAAAAAGCCCCGGTCATCATCAGTGGTTGCTGAATCATCTGACCTCCTGATTACATCAGGATGAACATGTGCTGAGTGTGGATCAGTATTCATATATGCCCCTTGATCTTGGTACTGGGGACTTCCTACCTAAGGATTATGCCCTTCATCGGCAGTTGCCTCTGGTGAGGTCTTAGAAATGTTACCAACTTCGGCCAGTTCATGTGCTGAAGCAGGAGAAGTGGCAGCCTCACCAAAAGTTCTAATCTCCTCCTCCACACGGGGAGATTGAACTGTGTAATCCCTGTGCTGTGGGTTATCAGCAACACTAGAATCCTCCCCCTCAACTGTTGAGGTTTTCCCAGTTGTGATAGGTTTCAGGGGAGGGGTTGGAGTGTTTAACTGACTCAGCACTTTTGCAATTATGTAAGTTGAGCTTTGAGGGGTGGTTTCAGTAGGAGATGGGTGTGAAACAGATTGCACCTGGGGTGAGTGGTGCTCTTCAATACCAACCTTCTCAAATGAGAGAGGTTCCAGTAATGTGGCATCCCCAAAAATGGTTGCTTCAAGATCCTGTTGAGAGGATTCCTGAGCGGTTGTGGGGGGTGGAGTCTGTATAACTACTGGTGGATTACTACAAGCAGTTTCTTCCTGCCTTGGTGCTGCAGGGGCATCCTCAGGGGACTCAACTCCCTGAGTAGCCTTTTTAGGCTTTTTGGATTTTGGCTTGGGGGGACTTTGGATCTGGAGGATGAGGCTGTGGGTTCCCGCTGCTTGGGTTTTAGCAGCTTGCCAGCCTCTTTGAGTTGTGTGTTCGAGTTGTGCCTGGAGTTACTTCAGGCAAAACTGCCACAGCAGGGACTCCAAGGCCAACAAGGCCGTCAGATTTTAATTGATTTTCAATGATGGCCATAAGAAACCTTGGATATAATATCCATCTGTTAGCCACAGGTTTCAATGCCAGATCTTTTAATTCTAAAAATATAATTTCAGAAAAATTTAAGCTTTGGCGTTCAAGATTGTATACAATACCTATTGCCACCTAGAAGACATTTGATCCCATGAGGAGGTCTTGGGGGCAAGGGAGACGTTGACCATGTAGAAGATTAGGCGTTCAGGGTCATGGAAGTGCTTCTTCAAAATTGTGGTAGCACTTAGGTCGCCTTCATACCCATTGTTGATGAAGGATAAATCAGTGATACCCTTGGGGTATTCGGTGACGAAGTCGGCATCATTCAGATTTAAGGTTTTCCGAATGATATCAGAAGTGACAACCACCTTCTTATGATTGAAAAACGACTGGAGAGCGATCTCGCCATCGTTCTCACCAGTTTTGAGTGTGACGTTTGTCCAGAATTGTTGTAGGGTTTCTAAGTATATGGTTGGGTTCTGAAGAAAGGCTGTTTGGTATTGAGATTCAACCATCAGATCGATGGAGTCATCAAACTTGTTCCAGAAGGCCGATTTGGTGAGGTAAGCGACACAGTTATGGTGGGGTTTGAGTTGCATGGACGCCATTAATGCAGGAGGGAAGTTCTGAGAATTTGAAGAATAACGTTCTGAGAATGAAAAGTTCTGAGGTTAGGGTTTGGTATTTATAGATTATGAAACGGCTGATGGAAAACAACTGAAGGTTTTGGTATTAGTCATCAGTTGTTTGAAACGACTGAAGACATGGTTTTAACCTTCAGATGTTGTAAACAACTGAAGACTTGGTTTTAGTCATCAATAGTTTGAAACTACTGAAGACTTGGTTTTGGCTTCAGTTGTTTTGAAATGAAACAGCAGTTGTTTGGAACAGCTGAAGAGTAAAGTTACTCATCAGTTGTTGTCGTCAATTCACAGGTTTCAGTTGTTTCATTCTGACCTCAACATTTACTCATTAGAATTTGGCTGATTTTCAGATGTTTCATTGGTCATCAGTTCTTTTGAATATTTATTCATCAGCTCTTCTGAACATTTGTGCAGTAGATCTTTTGAAATAAATATTTTTCAGAACTTCTGAACAAATTTTGTCTTCAGTACTTATGCTCAGGATTACACATCAGTACTTTTGGACAAATTTGTTCTTCAATACTTATCTGTTGGAAATAGGCATCAGTAATTATAACTGCATCGGTAATTGTAACTCCATCAGTTATTTTCAACAAATAATGTACTTCAGTACTTTTAATTAATTTAGTCTTCTGTCTTTTTAACACGTCAGTAAAAAAATTGAAGACAAAATAACTCATCAGTACTTATTTTTGACTTTTGTATTACTAATACTCATCAGTACTTATGATCTGAGAGTATCAGTATTAGTCAATTTATTCTAGCTGCAGCATACCAAGCCTTAGCACCAGATTTTGAAAAGTTGCACTATCCGAAGGCTTAGTAAATATATCTGCAAGCTTATCAACACTAGGAACAAACTTTGGATCAATCAGACCCTATTCATAACAATCCCTGATGAAATGATGTCTGGTCTCAATATGTTTGGTCTTAGAATGATGGACAGGATTCTTAACAATACAAAGAGCTGAAGCACTGTCCATCAGTAATGGAGTCTTAGTCTCTGTAATGCCATAATCCAGTAATTGATTCTAAAGCCAGAGTACCTGAGATATACAACTTGCAGCAGCAATGTACTTTGCTTCAGCAGTGGATGTAGCAACTGAAGTTTGTTTCTTACACTGTTAAGAAACCAAACAATTTCCTAGAAATTGGCATCCACTAGAAGTTGATTTTCTTGTTACTTTACACCCTGTATAGTCACTATCAGAGAAATCAACCAATTGGCAAGAGTGCCCAGTGGAATACCAAAGTCCTAGAGATTGAGTTCCTTGCAAGTATCTAAAGATCCTTTTGACTGCAATCAAATGGGATTCTTTAGGTGCAACCTGAAATCTAGCACAGACACAAGTTGCAAACATAATGTCTGGTCTAGAAGCTGTAAGGTACATTAAGGAACCAATCATACATCTGTAAAGGGTTTCATCAACTGCTTTACCTTTAGGATCAGCATTGTGTGGTGGTGCTCATGGGAGTAGAACAGGGCTTACAGTTTTGTAAATCAAACTTTTTCAGAAGATCCTTTGTATATTTTAACTGATGAATGAAAGTTCCATCAGCTCTTTGTTTGATTTGCAAACCCAGAAAGAACTGTAATTCTCCTATGGCACTCATTTCAAACTTTTGTTGCATCAACTTTGTAAATGCATCACACAGCTGCGGATCAGAGGATGCAAAAATGATGTCATCTACATAAATTTGAACAAGTAGCGTATGCTGTCCTACTTTCTTTATGAACAAGTTTTATCTATGGAGCCTCCAGTGAAATTATTTTGAAGAAGAAAATTAGACAGTGTTTCATACCAGGCTCTAGGAGCTTGTTTTAACCCATACAGAGCTTTATCAAGCTTATACACCCAATCTGGATGTTTATTATCCTCAAAACCTGGTAATTGACAAACATAAACCTCTTCTTTTATTTTACCATATAAAAATGCACTTTTGACATCCATTTGAAAAACTTTGAGATTATGGAAAGCAGCATAAGCTAAGAACAATCTGATTACCTCCAGTCTGGCTACAGGGGCAAATGTTTCATCATAATCAATACCTTCTTCTTGTGAGAACCCCTGTACAACCAGTCTGGCCTTGTTCTTGACAATTTGACCTTTTTCATCAGTTTTATTACTAAACACCCATTTAGTGCCTATTGCACACTTACCTTGGGGTAGAGGAACCAGCTCCCACACTTGCTGCTTTTTAAACTGAAGAAGTTCAAGTTGCATGGCTTCAACCCATCAATTGTCTCTTAATGCAACATGATAGTTCTTTGGCTCTTGCTGACTGATGAAGAGAGCATAGAAGCAGAAATTGGACAATTGACTTCTGGTTGAAACTCCAACATTGATATCACCAATGATTTAAGACATTGGGTGATTCTTCAGCTCTTTATAGACAATAAGATCTGTGCAAGTGTTTGTAGGAGATTCAGTAGCAACAGATGTTGATTCAGGTTCTTGAAACCATGAAGGAGATGGCAATTCAAACGAAGTAGATGATGCAGAAATTTCATCAGCATTTGTTGTGGATGGAGCTGCTGAAGCTACAGGAACATCAGGTTTAGATGACTCAGGCAGTTGAGCACTAAACTTGAAAAGATGAGTACTGGCATCATCATCATTATCAGCACTACCAGATGAAGAACTGTTTGCAGGAGGTGATGGATTTTCAGGAACTGCAACAGCTGGAGAGTGATATGGAACATATTGCAGTATTTCCAAATCAAATAGCTCCACAGGGTTTTATGGGATTTTGTCCTTTGGAGATTCATTAAACTTCACATTCAAGGTCTCTTCAATTATCTATGTTCTGCAGTTAAAAACTCTGTATGCCTTGCAAGTTGATGAGTACCCCACAAAGTACCCTGCATCAACCTTTGATTCAAACTTCTGAAGTGGATTCTTTGTGTTGAGAATGTAACAGGGACACCCAAATTCTCTAAAAAATGAAATCAGATGAGCCAAATGATGTAACACTTCATAAGAAGTCTTCATCAGCCTCTGATGTACTAAGACTCTATTTTGCACATAACAAGCTGTGTTGACAGCTTCTGCCCAAAAGGTCAGTGGCAAACCAGAATCAGCCAACATTGACCTGGCTGCTTCAATAAGTGTCTTGTTCTTTCTTTCCACCACTCCATTTTGTTCAGGAGTTCTTGGAATGCTATACTGCCTCTTGATTCCCTTAGACAAGTAGAATTCATCAAGTGTGTGCTTTCTAAATTCTATGCTATTATCACTTCTCACACACTTGACTGGAAGGGATTATTGTTTTTCCACATACAACACAAAGTATATTATGGTTTTTGCAGCTTCATCTTTTAAATGCAAGAAGAAAGTCCATATAAATCTGGAGTAATCATCCACAATTACCAGACAGTCACTCTTACTGGACCAAAAAGATCCATATGCAGTAATCGCAAGCAGGCAGTAGACTTTGGCTCTTCTATTGGAGGAAATTATACTTTGTGTTGCTTCCCTTTTAAACAAGCAGAGAAGTTGTCATCACATTTGAACTCCTTCATTGGCAGTCCTCTCACTAAACCATGATAAATTAGCTGGTTCATATTTTTAAGATTCACATGACTAAGCCTTCTGTGCCATAGTTTAGATTCTGAGGAGAGGCCTTGGAGAACAGGCAAGGATGTCCTTTTAGATCAATTTTCTTTGATAAATCTAAGGCATATACTCTTCCTGTCCTATTGGCCTTCAGGAGAGTATGTTCATCCAATACCTTGTCAATCGAACTCCGAACTTTGGATGACAGAATCCTACAGTTCTGGCTGGTGGAAAAGGGCAACATGACCTTTATCACACATCTGACTGACACTCAAGAGGCTGTACTTGAGATTCTCCACATGGTTGACATCATTAAACCTTATTTCACCGTTTGAAACAAAGCCTTTGCTGATCATGTAAGCTTTAGCATCATTACCAAGTGAAACAAATCCCTTCTTTCCTTGACAGTAGTCATTAAGAAGAGAGCTGCTCTCTGTCATATGCATGGATCCTCCACTGTCCACATACCAGATGCTTCTTTGGCATGCTGAAGAACCCTGCATTTGTCAACAGAAACTAGTTAGTTTTTGAGACCCAAATCATTTTGGTTTTGGGTCTTTTCTCATCAACAGATTTTACACTAACTGATTTGTCATGATTAACAGCCTGTGGAGGTGAAGATGGTGTGGAAAAGGATTCCTTTGATTTTGGCTTGGTTTTCCTTTTCTGTGGTTTAATCACAGGTACATCTATTTGGTTGAATCTCCCTAACAGATGTTGAACCATCATAACAAGTTGTGTCTGAATGTTTGCTAAAGCCTTTAGTTCATCAGACACATCAGTTCTTGTTGTTGATTTGTTCCTGTGTTTCACCATTTCCTCACTTTTGAAAGACACAGACTTGGTCTGGTGTTTTGGTATTCCATGAGGAATCCATTGAACACCTTCAGCTGTTTCATGGTAAACCCCTTCCTTCTTTTTGAATTTCTATAAGGATTTTGTGTTTTTAGATTGAGATGTCTCTGGTACAAACTTGGTTTCAAATTCATCTTTCATTTTATTAAATTTCTTTTTGATGTTCTTATCTTTGTTGAATTTAGAACCCTTTCTGTACCAGCATTCATCGATGAGATGATTGAATAAGCCACATATTTCACATGGCTTTTTCTTCATCTTCAGTTGATCAACTACTGAAGAAGATGAAACTACTGAAGGTTTGTTCTTCAGTACTTTCTTCCTCTCAGTACTTATGTTATGTACTGACCGATTCTTAACTACTGAAGATTTGTTCTTCAGAAGTTTTCTATCAGTACTTTTGGACTTCCTGATAGACTCTTCAGCAGTTGTCAAACAACTTTTGTTTTTAGTGGGTTTGGTTTGTTCTTCAGGTGTTGTGACTTGCCCTTCAGTACTTTGAGTACTTTGTGAGACAACACCTGAAGTGATCAGTTTTCTCCTGATCATGTGTTTGTCGGCATTGGGACCATCAGCTGATTGATTTGCTGAGGTGCTAATACTGACTTCATCCTCTAATTTTGGTTCATTACCAGAGGGTGAGACACATGACGATGTGGATTGGTAATTGTTTTCTCCTTCAGATTCTACTTCTAATTTGGGAGTAAAATTTGTAGGAGGAGCAGTGTGATTATAACCAATCCCAAACTTCACATTTGAAGCTGTTTGTTTGTTGAGAAGCATTTCAAACCCCTTGCATGATGTTACCCAGCGTTCACACTCTACCTGGGTAGCTGCAAGTTTTTCTTTGAGATCCTTATATTTCCCTAAGATGACCTCTACCTTTGCCTTTTCAACAGTGATTTGGCATTTTAATTTATAAATCTCATCATCCTTTTCATTTAAAACTGACTCAAACTCAGCTTTTCTTTTGGATATCACCTTCTCTAGCTCAAGATTTTTATTGATTAAAGCTACATTTGCCTCTCTAATTGAGGCAAAGGTAGCTATGCATGACTCAGAAAACAACTTGGCCTTAGCCTTTGAAGATACATGTGGTACCTGTGATGTTGAAGCATTTGAACATGAACCAGCAGTAGACTCCAGGGCCATAAGAGCAAGATTTCCAAAAAGGTTTTCACCACCATGTTGACCAGTACCAGGAAACAGTTGTTCATGATAACCAGAAAGATCATCTGGTAAGCTGCTCTTGTCAACAACTCCAGGGGTGAAAAAGCTTTGTTGTGGTTAAGATTGAGATTGTTGATTTGATTGAGATGGTTGAGGCTCAGGTAGGGCAGGTGGTTGTTGAGCTATGGGTACTTGAACCTGACTAGACTGAGGCATGTAAAAACAGGGGTAAAGATATGGCATAGGACCTTGAGGGATAAAATATGCAGGAGATGATTGAGCTTGTGAAGGATGACCAGAACTGGTGGAATGTTGCCCTTTGTTTTGTGAGCTATTGATTGGGAAGGTCACAAAGGGTGCAGATGAGTTAGATCTAGATGATCTACACTCTCTTGCAAAGTGTCCAAGTCTATGGCACTTGTGACACCTCAACTTACTCTTGTCAAAACCAACCTTGGTTTTTCCAGAGAGACCTGGGAATTTCTTACCAGTCCTTTTGTAAAACTTTTGAGATCTGATATCATTGCCATTTGGCTTAAAATATCCATCTCTTCCAGATCATCATCTGGAATTCCTTTCAAATCATCCATCAAAAAGCACAAATTATCACTACTACCACCTGAATTACTATCAACACCAACAAAAGCATGTTCTCCACTGTTTGTAGAGAAATATATATGCTCATCATAGGAACCTTCTGATGCAGCACATTCTGACTCCTGACCGACCAGTGCAGTGTTTCCTGGTACAAAGTCATCAGTGAGCTTCCAAGATGAAGACAGTTTCCTTTTCTGTTCCATCTCTCGTTCAAATGTCAACAATTTCCCATGAAGTTGGGTGAGAGATAGAGTGTCCAGATTTGCACTGGAGTGTAGGATAATAGTATATGTGTCCTATCTCTCAGGCAGGGATCTGTGGAATCCGTTGTTCATCTGGCTATTTGAATATTCTTGTTTGACCATTTTCAACTCAGATATCAAACAGGAAAATCGCTCAAACTGCTGGGTCAGAGACTCACCCTTTCTATGAGAGAATGTCTCATATTGCTGGGCAAGGATCTCTCTAGTGTTTGCCAAAACCTCATCAGTTCCTCCAAATTGTTCCTTCGGAGCAACCCAGAGGTCATGTGCAGTTTCATGATGCATAAGCCCTGAATAGATTTCATTTGGCAGTGCCATGGCCAGAACTCCATGGGCTTTAGCATCAATTTCAAACAGTTTTAGATCCTCATCTGAATACTGCTCTGGTATCTTTGGAACTCTCTCATTTGTTTCTGGAAGACTCACCATAGGCTTGTATGGTCCATGCACCACAGATTTCCAACATCCTGAACTATTGATAGACAGGTGATGGAGCATACGTCGTTGCCATATGTTATACTCACTTCTAACAAGCATCAGAGGCTTTGTTGAGGAGCCAGTATTGTGAGGATCATTAGTTGGTGTAGCCATTTTCACAGATTCAAACAAATTCAATGTAATTTTAACATATCTAGCTCAAAAACTCAATAATTCTGTTTTAAACACGTAGAATCTCAAATTAATTCACCGGAAGCAACAGAAAATCAAACTCTATAACCAATTCTTGCAAATTTGCTAATTCGATCAAACTTAGATATCAAAAGAGCAGTTTCAATGATCAATTGTTAAATCGATCACTGATTAACCAGCTCTGATACCATTTGAAAGGATCTCAGATCTAGTTTGATCAATTAGGTTATGATTTGCAGTGGAATAGTACTAGAATTAGACGAAATTTAAGCAAGAACAAAATGAATATTCAATCGAATAGTAACGGTTATAGAGAGAGAAAGTTTTCTGCAAAAGAGAATGTTCTCATTCATTCATTAGCTTCGGTCATTACAAACTAGGTCAACTTTCCTTTTATAGAGGAAAGATGACGTCAGCAGATGTCACCTGATAGTGACATCTAACCGATTTACATAAACAACTGAAAATAACTAAAACTACTGAAGATGTCCACAACAGCTGAGAACATCTTCTTACAATAAACGTTTAAGTATTAACTAATACTACAACTACTGAAAACAAAGTATTGAACTACTGATTACAATCTACTGAAAATATAAAAACAACTACTGAAAGGAAACTATCACAACTACTGAAGAGTACTTCTTCAGCTGTTGTGACAACCTCTGAATACTTGGTCTTCAGACTTTGTCTTCAGCTTTAGTCTTTAGACTTTGTCTTCAGCTTTAGTCTTCAGACTTTGTCTTCAGACTTTGTCTTCAGACTTTGTCTTCAGACTTTGTCTTCAGACTTTGTCTTCAGCTAATGAAGTCTTCTTCAGTTGTTATGATGTCTGTGGGACTTAAAGGTTTTTCTGATCTGGCTCATTGGTTCTTTTGGTCCAATACTTTTCCTTAAAATTGTACTCATTTTTTTTAAAACGCGGTTTGCTTCAGTGCATAGTTTTAAGTCATTTACTAGATTATCATCGTGTTCTAATAACCTAGCAAATTTTAAGTCATGCTTTCTCTAAATTTATCACATTCAGCACAAGCATGTTTATCAAATAATTCGTCTTTAGAGTATACCTGAGCGGAACTGGACGAATCAGCCATAAAAGCAGAGTCAGACTCTTCAACAACTAGAGATTCTGAGTTTGCAGCATTCAACTCTTCATCCATACGATGATCTACCACATCAATAGCTTCTTCAATATCTGAACATGCATGCTCAGCTATGATGTCTCCCTCGCTTGCAGATCCATCATCCAAATCAACTTGTGCTACATTTGACTCTACCTCAGATAGGAATCGGAATGGCCAGTCTTGTCCTTCATTGCCTTGAGCTACCATAGTTTTGACTCTTTACCTGATGATGCTACAATCTTCTCTTTGTCCTGACGGTTGAATGAAGGAAAAGGGTTTCCATTATCTGTCTTCTTCGGCTTTACACATTCACTTTTAAAGTTCCCCTTTTCACCACAGTAGAAGCACGTCACCTTGGTTTTATCAAACCCAAATGTAGTGTCGTTGGTGGCAACCAAGTTCTACCCCGTCTTCTTCACAAACTTCTTAGCCCTTCTAACAGCACTGGCTAAGGCCTAAATGATATCCATTCACTCGAACTCAGTTTCATCTACCTGCTCTTAATCTTCATCGGCTAGATGATAGTTTCCAATCTTACCAGCAACTAACCTATCATAAGACTGAACAACTGCTGCTATAAGATCCATGTGGTCATTGGCAACTTCCACAGTGACATTTCCAAGGTTCTCGGTCTACAGCTTGGTAGGGTTAGAATCAGGAACTATGTATTGGGTTCCAGATGAACGTAACGCTTCGCTTCCTAAGGAACTGCTTTGGGAAGGAGCACATGAATTAGACATAAAAGCCGTTTGAAGCGGTGCCCCAGATGAAGCTGGAGTGGGAACAGAGTTGTACAGTGAAGGATTCTAACATAGGATCCTTTCTTAGACTTGTATTTCAGCCGTAGTTCTTCCTCCCTTGACTTCAAAATGAAATTATGTATGTCTAAAGTAGCAAGAGTGTCATTTTGTCTCAGATTAGACGCAAATGGATCCCATTTGTCTGTCAGACCATCAGCAAAACTAGAAACTTTGTCTTCCATAGATGTGGTCACACCATGAGTATGCAGTTCACTCATCAAATGATAGAACCGGTCAATGATATCATCTAAGCTCTCATTTCCTATTGGTGAGAAATTATCAAACTCATTTTTGAGAGCTTTAGCTTTCAGCGCCTTTAGGGTTTCATTAACATCATATCTCTTTTCTAACGCCTCCCATAGCTTCTTCGACTACTTGTTTTCAGAGAATTGATGGAATATGTCTTTAGGTATCGATTAAGTCAATAGTGCATACGCCTTCTTTTTAGCGTTATGTAGAACTTTCTGAGCTTCATTCATACCCCACAAAGTCAACTTCACCCCATTAGCACTGACTGGTACAGTATAACCAGTCTCTATAGATGTCCAAAGATTGGGGTCAACACCATTTAAGTAGATCTCAAACCGCTGTTTCCACTGATGATACTCACCCCCTAGAACCATATAACAAGTTTTCTCCTCGTACGGCTCGCTAAAAAATGATTACAACGTCAACAGCTTCGGCGGTTTGTTATGATTCCCAATCTCATTCTCTCGAAGAAGAAGATTCTGGATACGTGAGTCTTTACCGGCAGTAAACGCAGCAAACTGATCTTCCATTGCTTAAACTTTAACAAACTTGAAACAAGACAGATTAACTTATGCGATTGAGCAAGGCGATTGGATCAATCGTGCTATTGAAGGATGCGAATGACTTCAATCGTGCGATTGGATTTAGTCGTGCGAATGAAGAGGACGATTGAGGTCAACCGACTGGAATAGCTTAACCGTGCGAATGAACTATGTGAATGAGTCCAGTCGTGCGATTGAACTCTGCGAATGAGATTCAGTCGTGCGATTCAGCTAATCGTGCGACTGAGGCTGTTGTGGTTTGAAAAACTTGAATTTTAACACTTTGACACAAAATACGAATTTTTCACGAACCCTAATCTTTCGTATGTTGAAAAATCAAAACTTTAACACCTGCACTCGTCAAAAACACGTTTTTGAAGCAAAAAGTGGATCTTTTGATTGAAAACATTAAGTTTAACACCAAAAGTATCGAATCCACGCAAAATCACGAGCCTATGCTCTAATACCACTTTTTAGGACCTTTTTCGTATGAAGTACTAACGGATTTTGTGTGAGACCAGATCAAATAGGCGGAATTTTATTTGATTGGCGATCCAATCAGGGAAAACGAATAACGTGATCGATCTAACGATTAAACAAACGTTAAGAATGACTTGGAATCGATCAGGAACGAACTATGGACCTGGATGAACGAACTATGGACCTGGATGGACGAACTTTGATGCTCTAGATGGCTAAGGTATGATAGTATTTGAAGTGTTATGTTTTTCCATGAATTATGTGTTATTTATAGGTTTTCAGTGTTCATTCGTACGACTGAACCATTAGCATGATTCAGTCGTCCGACTGACTCATGCGTCTGACTCATACGCACGACTGAAGGTTCAGTCATACGATTAAGTCAATGTTATGTCTCAGTCATAGGACTGATCCAGTCTCCTGGTTCAGTCGTGCGACTGGTCCATAAGTATGGTTCATTCGTGTGTATGGTCCATAAGTATGGGCCATTAGCATGAATAACCACTTGACTAAGTTGAACATATTTCTGAATCATCATTGACTCAGAACTATGTACACAAACCTCAAACCTATGTATAATGCTCATGAATATAAGTAATACCAATTACAATACGAATATGATATAAACAAAGACAATTAAACATCAAAAGCATATCATATTTCGTTAAACATTTTCATTACATATGTGTAAGAAATGAAAGACATTTGCATTAAAGAACATAAACTAGGAACAATATATCAACAATTCGTTCGGGTCTGATTGATACCTAGCACAGACACAAACATCATACATTATGTCTGGTCGAGATACAGTAAGGTACATCAAAGAACCAATCATGGATCTGTACAAGGTTTGGTCGATTGATTTTCCTTTCGGATCAGGCCCAATCTTGGTGTTTACATCTATTGGAGTTCTAATGGACTGACCACCTTGCAGTTTGAATTTCTTCAAGACTTTGTCAACAAAATTCTCTTGATTGATAAAAATCCCATCTTCAGACTGCTTGACTTGAAGTCCAAGAAAGAAATTGATTTCTCCCATAGAACTTATTTGGAAACAAGACTTCATGATTTCTTCAAATTCAATGCGTAGTTTTGGACTTGTAGAACCAAATATGATATCGTCAACGTACACATACACACATAAGAGATCTTCTGCATCCTTGTTTATGAAGAAAGTAGGATTGATTTTACCTCTCGTGTAACTATGTTGGATTAAGTGTTATGACAATATCTCATACTAGATTGTGGGGGCTTGATGGAGTCCATAAAGAGCTTTGCTAAGCTTGTACACATGAGTGGAAATTCTGCATCCTCAAAACCCGAAGGTTGCTTCACATACACATCATCGGTGATTGGACCATATAAAAATGCACCCTTTACGTCCATTTGATACACTTTGAATTTCATGAAAGAAGCATACGCCAAGAAGACATGAATTGATTCGAGCCTTGCCACTGGAGCAAATACTTCATCATAATCAATACCTTCCTCTTGAGTGTATCCCTGTGGAAAGAGTCTCGCTCTATTCCTGATGACAATTCCTCGATCATCAGTTTTGTTTTTGAACAACCATTTTGTGCCTATGGCATTTTCTCCTTCAGGTAAATCCACAAGATTTCACACTTCTTGTTTGCGGAATTGCAGTAATTCTTCTTGCATAGCTTCAATCTAACCATTGTCCTTTAATGCTTCGGTAACGTTTTTAGGAACAATTTGAGAAAGAAAACACGACTATAAGTAAAGGTTTTCTTGTTCTAATTTGCTTCTCATGATTCTCTCATTCAATGGACCAATAATCTGATATGTTGGATGGTTCTTGTGAATACGAGATGTCAGAATCTCGCTTCCTTGAACATGAATATCCAGATTTGTTTGATTCAAGTTGGATAGCTGATGCTATAGGCTTGAAGAATGTGGATTAAAATTTAGAACGTGAGTTGGTGAATTGATAAAGTAATCAAGATTTCCAGAATCAACTACATCATCAGAGATAGATGACGTTCTAGACTCAGGTTGAACAAATTCAGTACCATCATTAGGAATTGCTTGTGAAACATCTTGAGCTTCTGAAACTGAATGATTTACATCTTGATGTGAATGATCATTTTCATTAAATCAAATAGATGAATCTTTGACGAAAGAGAAGAATGGGTAATATGGGCTTGAATCATCTAGGTCTTTAGAATCTGAATCATCAATATTAGCATTTTTGAATTCCGTACCATTATCACTTCTTATAATTTTCACTTTGTGATATAATTGATTTTCAACTTTTATGGTGAATTCTTTTAATAATGCAGTTTCAGATTTAGCATTCAAAAAGAAAACCCATGAAAATCTTGTATAGTCATCAATGATAACTAAACAGTAAGATCAATACTCTTGATGTTCGTTGGCCTAAAAAGGTCCATATGCAACATCTGAAGAGGTTTAGAATTTGAGTTTATCTGCTTGGACTTATAAGACGCTCTATATTGCTTCCCCTTTAAACATGCTGAGAAGTGATCATTAGTGGCAAACTTCTTAGATGGAAGGCCAATAACATGATTTCCTGCTACAAGCTTGTTCATGTTCTTGAAGTTAGAATGCCCGAGACATCTATTCCATAGTTGACTGTCATCATTTGATGCTTTAGCAATGAGGCAAGTTGTTTCTGTTGATGGATCAACTTGAGATATATCCAGCTTGTATCCATCTTGATCCCTAAAACAATCACCCAATCCTTGCTAATCTGGAAACCTGGCTTCAAAACATAATAGAAAGAATCATCAAACAACACAGAGTATGATTTATCACAGCTTTGGGAAACGCTTAACAAATTGAAGTTCAACTGTGAACAGAAGTTGACTTTATCGAAGCTTATTGTCCTATTCTATACTGTTCCTTCTCCTATTATTTTTCCACCTGCATCACCACCGAAGGCGACATGCGTAATATCTTTTAACTTAAAGTCTTGTAGTAAGGCAGGATTGCCTGTCATGTGCCAGCTACACCTGCTATCCACATACAATGTGTTGAGTAGTCTTCTCGAGCGTACCTGCATGATAAATTAAGTTGAGGTATCTACCCAAGCCGAGATAGTCTTGGATTTTCCAAATTTATCAACAACGGTAAATTGCTTGAAATGAAGTGTATTCACATCATGTTTGTTTTTAATGAATTTACCAATTTTGTTATGTCCAAATTATTGATCATTTTTGTAAACATTCATACGAGTTGAATGACCAATTTTTGAGAAATGTTTATTACCAACATTTTTATCATTCATTCTTACAGATCTTGGTATGAATTGATCTTTCATAACTTGTTTTGGTCTCACATAATCATTCCTTTAGAAATATCTCAAACCTAAGTAAGATTGGTTAGTTAATCTTTGAAATCCATCAGTTTGATTTCTCCGATACTGAGGATTAACATAACCTTTGCTCAATTGTGAATTGGCAAATCCTTTCCTAGGTGAACCCCTTTTAAAGTAACAATTTTCAATGTTATGAGTTCTTTCGTCATAGTAGGTACAGTATTTGTTAAAATAACAATTTGCTATAGAATGATTTCTCATATCACAGATGTGATAGTATTTGTTGAAAAAGCACTCAGCAGTATTGTGATTGTCCATTCACAAATTTCACAGTACCTCTGTGGTATTTAAACAATTGCTTATTAGCTTTTGAAGTTGATGCAACATTAGATTCTTGCTTATGTTTTGGCGTCAAAAAGTTAATTTGTTGTTTTTGATTTGTCAAATTTTGCTTTTGATTTGTCAAATTGTGCTTTTGATTTGACACTTTGTTCTTTTGCACATTAATTTTTTGATTTATACGCATGAACTTCCTTCTTTGATTCCATAGAAACAAATCTTTTAACAACAGCGGAAGACTTAAAATATGAACCTGGTTTCATATCAGAGTTTGATTTGTTCTTAGGAATTATTTTAACTTCTTGAAGTGTGTTCATGTTTAACAAACCAGCAGACACAAATTTTACTGGTTTAAGTTTAGCTGCTTGATTTGTTGATTTTGTCAGATTTTCTGAATGTTATTTTGTTCAGTTTTTGCTTTATTTGCTTTTCTTCTTCTTAGTTGATTCCTTGATTTTGAGGAACTTAGTTTAGCTTGAGATTGAACATCTTCAGGTGGAGATTCTTTTTCATTGTCTTTCTCTTTCAGATCAAAAAAGTTTGAAACTTCTAATGTTCTATCTTCTTGTTTTGCTTTTTCTTTGTTTTTCATTATTACTTCTCCAACACAGATTCTGTTGGAACACAAGTTTTCTTATTTTTCTGTTTTGGCTCATATGATTTAATTTTGATCAGATGACCATTTTTGATCTTCTCAACATCTTTCTCCTCCAAGATTTCCACATCGATTTTCTCTTCTTCATTGTCAGAAATCTTATTTTTGTTTTGAAAAGCTTTCAGTTTAGCCTTGCTTTCAGGAGAATGATCATCCGTGTTAAAGTTTTCTTGTAGAGTGTTGGTTATAGATTCAGACATTGGTTCATGAGTGAATTCTAATCCTGCTTTTTGTTTATCTTTTCTTTCTATCACCAGTTTTTCCACAATTATTTTGGAACTTTTCACCTTAGCAAGATCAATTTGAGTAGCAACATGTGTTATTTTCTCCTATTCTAGATTTTTAGTCATCTCTTCAAGTTGTTTAGCTTCAATTTCTAATCTTTTAAGGTTTTGTTCCATGATGTTTGTAAAGAAATAATCTTTTCATCTGCTATTTTATGGTCAGATTTTAGTTTATTGTTTATTGACACCTATTGCTTAAGCTTTTCACATATTTTATATGAATAACTTCGATAGTATTCAACATGCTCAAAGCAAGATTTGGTGCAAAGTTTCTCTCTCACTTCAGATGGTATTTTAGGATATTTTGGTGAAGAATTTTCAGAGTTAAAGGATGAAGTTTCAACATTAGGTTGATCAGACTATGCCATCAAAGCAATATCATCTGAATCCTCTTTAGGATCAAATTTATCACTCCAGTCATAATCATCTTCTTGAGTCTTAAGATTTCCTGCACCTTGAACTTTTGCAATAAGAGATAAACTAGAGGTTAGTTCATTAGTAAATTGCTCAGCATACGCACTCCAGTCATATCCATCCTTAATGTTGACAACTAGAGCCTTCTTTGGCTCATCAGATGACTTAGATTCATCTTTAAGTTCAAGCATTGGAAGGCTTTGATATGGCTTTTGAAAAGTCTTCTGAGACGATTGTGGAAACCTCTGATTGCTTGAATTAGATTGTGCATTTTCTCCATTATTTCTAGGGACTTTGCATTCCCGTAAGAAATGTCCATAACTAATATAGTTGAAACATCTCGATTTTGATTTGTCAAACCTAACAGTCTTTTTAGCACTTGGCTTGTAGTTCCTGTTGACATACGAGTGTTTCTGAGTTCTGTAAGCAATCATCACCATCGGCCAATTTAAATCCATTTCTTCTACATCTTCTAGATCCATCTCAAATAAATCCTGCAAAACAAGATCTAATTGTGTTAGATGACTATCTTGATATTCTTGAAAGCTTTCTATGAAAGTAGTAAAGGCAGTTTTGGACTCTTCATCCTCTAATAGGATGTTTATGACATCTTTAACTTTGCTAGATTTAGCATAGTTAACAGATGGAGTCTCCGTTTGAGGATTTGAACTGTTAGGATTAGGAGGAGTCTTAGGTTGAGTTGCATAAGTAGGAGCACTTGTAATTGAAGAATCAGTACAGAATCCTGCTCCAATAAATAAATCTCCCTCTTCTTCTGATGACTTTTCATTCTTTGCCATAAAGTCATTCTCAGCAGTATTAGCAGGAGATGCTACAAATTGATACTAAGACATTGATGCAGATATGTCATTGTTCCTTGAACTTTCATCAATCTCTACAAACTCTATCTTGGCAATTAACAAATCAAGATCCATGGAGAATTTCTCAGTATGCTTTAATAGAGTTACTGTTTGTTTCCATGATGACGGTAAAGCATTAAGAAGTCTAAGATTTAGATCTTCAAGATCATGTTTAATGCCAGCTGTTGACATCTCTGTTATGAGTTGCACATACTTGTTCATCATTTATTAGATGGTCTCACCAGATAAATGTTGAAACAACTCTAACCGCCTCTTCAACTTTTGCTTCTTGAGATTTTGAATCTCCTTTCCACCTTCACAGATTGTCTTTAAGGCTTTATACATGGTATATCCTGTTTGATATCCATCAAGCCCGGCAAGGACATCAAGAGGTAGTCCTTTACACATCAAAAAGTATGCTTTAATATCATTCTTGACTTTCTTAAGATCATCCCCTTGCAATCCATCTTCAGGATAAGGTTCTGGAGTGTCTTTGGTGTATAAAAAACCTCTATCAGGCCCATCAGAAGTAATAGGAATGTGGGGTCCTTTTTCTATTGATTTCCAAAGATCAGTATTAATAGAGTTCAGGTGATGTTTTAACCTAAGTGGCCAATTTATAAAATATGCTCTGTTTTACAACTTAGGAACTCTGTTTTCAGAATCTTCAGATTTCACTATTTTTATATTTTTTTTAAGAAGAAGAAATGTTTTTGTTGTTTTTAGTTAAAACTATGAATTAAAGTATTTTTGGATTTTTTCAAAATTTTAAAAAAATTTATAAGTGTTAAAGTTGATGCGCCTGAATAGTGATGAAACGCCCCAACAGTTGTGGTACTTCTGACTTTGACTTAGAAACATCTAAGGGATGGCCTTAGAAAAATTATCAAAAACGCCCAACTTAGATGCGCCTGAACAGTAGTAATGCGTCAAAATAGTTGTCAGACGCCTGGAAGTAAAAACGCCCAAACAGTTCTAATGTGCCTCAACAGTTGAAATGCGCCTAGAATTACTTGGTTTCTGAGTAATTCTAAAGTGTCCACACAGTTGAAATACATGTTAGATCTAGATTGTATAGGGCTAGATCATTTTTATATAGGCTTAGTACTTGAAAATCAAGTCTTGCAATTAATATTTGTAACAGTCAAAATATATATATATGTGCTTTGAATGTATAAATTAACCCCATATATATATGTGTTGATTTGTGACTTGACAGGGAAAAACAATATACTTGGACAGATTCCTGGAATTGACCAAGTGTAAGAAACATCTACGGATGAACATTTTTGTTAATCTGTAGATATGTTTCTTACAAGACCAAATGACCAAGTGAATGTTCCTGCGGATGATCAAGGACCATGAAGTGAAGACTCCTACGGAAGAAGGATTTTCTACGGAAGAAAAACATTTCTACGGAAGAACAAAAGTTCTGCGGACAACAAGACACCTGCGGAAGAACATTTATTTGTGGGATTGTAAATACCAAGAAGTCAAACAAGTCAACACAATCAACAACAAATCCCGAGAGATCCGGTGTTTCCTTAGCCGACTCAAATCATCTATAAATATGAGTCTTAGGTTTCACATCTCGGTGAACACAATCAATCATTATTACGGCTGTCGAGAGTTCATTATGCAACCCTAGTTGCCGTCACATCAACATTAAACATTATTCGATTCACAGAATTCGTTGTTCATAGTTATCAGTTATTATTCTTTTGTAATCATTACCTTATAGTTAATGAAATACATTTGAATTATTATTGATTTCGCATTTATTGTGTTTCTGTGGTTGTGTTCATCATTAATCATTAAAACAATTAAATGTCAATTAGTGATAATTCCGCGATCATTAAATTTGATTTATTTTAATACTGATAATTCCTGAATTGAGATCCTTGGATTCACAGGTGGTATCAGAGCGTTGGTGCTCATTGATTTAGATCAATTGATCTATCAGTATTAAAATTGTTTAATTGATTTTCAAACAATTAAATCAACGACTTGTCGTTTCGCAAGCACTGTCTCATTGCTTGTTTGATTTAGATCTATATTCAAATCAATTGAATACTAGATCAGCGTCTTTGATAGATTTATCAATTTTAGCATTTAAGTTTTGATTAATTCTTTTGCATTAAACATGAGCACTTTTGGTGGAGGATCTTATCAACCGCCAAAGTTGGAAACCAAAGCTGATTTTAAATCCTGGAAGATCAAGTTCAGGAATCATGTGAACTACACAGATTCTGACTTGTGGGAGTCCATCACTCAAGGTCCTTATATTCCACCCACTCTTGGGCCGGATTATAATGACCAGAATCAGCCAATCAGCACTAAAGACTTGCCACCTGATGATGTCAAGAAGGTCAAAGTCGATATTAAAGCATACAGCTTGCTTAGTATGGCTTTGCCAGAAGAAATCTTGATCAGGTGTGAAAACTACAAGATAGCAAATTCCCTGTGGAAGATACTCCACACTCTCTGTGAAGGGAGTGATGAGATCCGAAGCATAAGGAAAGACACCCTTAGATCACAATATGAAACTTTTCATCATATTGAGGGTGAATCAATTCCTCAGCAACTCCATAGATTTATGCAATTTGTTACTGAGATGAACATCTTGGAGTTAAAATATACTACTGAGGAATTAAACAAGAAGATGCTCCACACTTTGCCTGAAAGTTGGAAGCAAACAGTCTCCATGTTCAAGAATACAATAGATCTCAAGACAACAGGTCTGGATACATTGGTTGCTAAGATAGAAGCTCTTGAACTGGATGAACAATCAAGAAACAAGAGTGTGAGAACTCATGTCTGACCTTATCACTTCAAGGAAACCAAAATGCTGGAAGTGCATTTATCTCAAACAATGAATGTGATAACTCTTGTACTTTGAGTGATGATGAAGAGGAAGTAAGTTTTTATGCATCCAAACCCACTAAGAAATCATCTCAAAGTAAAAATCAAAAGGAAAAGGGAAGATCTGAAGAGAAAAGAGAGACATCAGCAACTGCAAACTCTTCTCAACATAACAAACTGTCAGAACCAATAACTATGATATTGGATTCTGAAGAACAAAAAGCAGCCTTTGCAGCTTTTAGTTCTAGCTTTCAAGCATATCTTGGAAGTTCTCTTACATCCGCAAACATCTGTCAGCAAGATTTGGAGGAACTCCCTCCTGATGTAGTAGAAGAGATGGATCTACAATGGCAGATGGCAATGATTGCTTACAGAGCTAAGCAATATCTGCGGAGAAATAAAAATCTGGCAGCAGCAAGCAAAACATCAAAGATTGGTGTTGATAAATCAAAAGTCAGATGCTTCAAGTGCAATCTCTATGGTCACTTCTCTAGAGAATGCAATCAACAATCATCTTCGCAGTATTAGCAGCAGCAGCAACAAAATCAGCATCAACAACAGTATCAGAATCAGCAATCAACCTCTCAAAGATCTCTGCATAGACAACCTCAGCTAACATCCCCACCAGCCACAAATACATCAGCAGGACCAAGCAATTCTAAGGAGACTGGGCTGATCATACTTCAAGACGGAACATGTGACTAGAGTTTGTATGAGAAGGAAGTGATAGAGGAGAATCAAGCATTAATGGCGCATATGGAAAACAAAGTTCCTCCTATGGCCAGAGAGGTAAAAGACAGGTTATGTTCATCATCATGTGTTGAGGAAGTTGAACGATATAGAGTCCATGCTCAACAATTGGCTGATAAAGTAAAGGAAACTATAATTTTAAATGAATCACACTTAAGAGAACAAAAATTATATCAAATCAAAATCAGTTCTTTACAAAAGGATTTAGAAAAATATGTTTCTGAAAACTACAGCCTAAAAGCCCAAGTTGAGCATCTGACCACTTCCTTAACAAAATCCATGGCTGATCATGCATCAACTGAAGTGAAACTTCAGAAGTTTCAATTATCATCTCAATAATATGAGAAGTTGTTAAACTCTCACATTGAATCAAAGAACAGGTCCGGGTTGGGTTATAATGCTGTTGCACCACCTATTAATGATAACTACACACCTTTACCTGAAACAATGACTAACAATTTGTCAAAACATTTTGTGCAAAGCACCAAAATTGACATAAAAATAGTCATGAAGCTGAGATAAGTGAAACTGAATCTGCTGAATCTGAATCACTTAAACATAATGAATCAGATTTTGATAAGTATGATGACTTGGATGATTCTGATGAACATGATACTGATCAACTGAACATTGGTAAGAATGTTCAAGTTGAAACTGGTCTTCCGCGGGTACTTGAAGAATCAAAGCTGCAGTATCCTCCAAAGCAACGGAACATGCTGAAGACTATCTGCAAGAGGATTGCTGAATTGAATGAAGGACTTCAAGAACTGAACCTTCACAAAGTTGATAGCTGCGGATCAAGTGCTGAGATACCTTTGTCTTCAGAGAAAGGTTAGAAACAACAAACTTCAACAAAGAAAAAGAAAAATTCAAGTGTTGAAGATCAGCGGAAAAAGAAATCTGAAGAATCCGTAGAACATCTGCGGAAAGCAAAAGTTACCAAGTCCGTAGATCTTCTGCGGAAGGCAAAAATTACTGAATCCGCAGAAAAGCAACGGAAGAGAGAAACTGATTCTGCAGACGAGGTAAAAAGAGAGACCAACAAACATGAACAGAAAAAGGTGAATATGAAGCAACAAATGGCAGCCAAAGGCAAACAAGCAACAGTTGATGATGCTCCAAACAAAAACAAGAAGAAATCAACTGATGCTTCAGCAAGTGAGAAAAAGAACAGTAAAAAAAAGGATGAATCTGAAGAAAGTTTAGAAAAATATTGTAAATGGTGTGATATGAAGAATCACAATACTGATGAATGCTATTTCAGCAGCTATTGTTCCATTTGCAATATGAACAATCACATGACTGCTGATTGTTACTTCAACAAACACTGTGCCATATGTGACAAAAATAACCATTCCACTCAGGAATGTTATTTTAATAAGAAGAACAATAAAAAGAGCAAAAAGAAGTCACAAGATACATCATCCGAATCAGATTCTCAATCATCAGTAAGTAACAAAGAGTCAAAGATTCAAAAAGGTCAACAAAAGTCAAAGAAAGGATCATCTGTTGAGAAAAAGACTTCGAAGAAGAAATCACCAACACAGGCTAAGACACCTCACAAAAAGGTGGATTTGTCGGATAAACAGACTGAATTAGTTGATGATTTCTTTGACAACTTTGCAATAGGAACTCCTGTGTCTCAATCAAAGCTGAAAGATGAAGAAACTTTCAAAACTACAGGATCCTCTCCAAAGTTAAAATACCAACCAAAACAAGTCACTTTGAAGAAAGACTCAGACAAGCATGAAGGCATCCAGAAACCTGACTCATCTTCAACAGAATCATCCTCACTACCATCAAATCAAAAAGAAACAACTAATACTGAAACTTCAAGATTAACTCATGAAGGAGTAACTATTGTCGACACATCTGGCAAATCCAAGACAATTAAGCCTTGGATTGTCAATACTAACTAATTTCTTTTTGTGTGCAGGAACAATCATGGAGAGCTGACAACAAGTGGTATGTTGACAGTAGTTGTTCCAGACATGTGACAGGCAACTGTGCACTTCTCCATGACTTCAAACATAAACATGCCTCTTATGTGGCATTTGGTGGGGATAAGAAGGGAGGTAAAATTGTTGGTGAAGGAATGGTAACTAATTGTGTGTTAACATTTGAAAAAGTAAATTACTGTGAAAATTTGCAGTATAATTTACTTAGTGTTTCCCAAATTTGTGATCAAAATTACTTAACACTATTTGATAACACTAACTGTTACATTCTTAAGCCATGTTTTACAGTTCCAGCAGACTGGATCCTTCTCAAAGCATCAAGAAAAGGCAACACATATATCTTGGATATGAACAACACAACACTCACTAATCATGAGACATGCCTGCTGTCTAAATCTTCAGAAGATGAATCTCAACTGTGGCATAGAAGGCTTGTCCATTCCAACATGAAGAAAATGAATAAATTAGTGAAAAATGACTTAGTCATTGGATTACCAAAGAATGAATATCACTGTTCTAATCATTGTTCTTCATGTTATAAAGGAAAACAACACCGAGTGTCTCATAAATCCAAAACAATTAACACTAACACTACACCACTCAAATTGCTTCACATGGACCTCTTTGGTCCAACCAATGTGCTGAGCATTGGAAAAAGGCAATATTGTTTGGTGATAGTAGATGACTTCAATAGATTCACATGGGTCTTCTTTTTAAAACATAAGAGTGACACATCTGAAACATTAATGGACTTTGTGATCAAGATTGAGAATCAACTTGATTTAAAAGTTAAAATTTTTAGGAGTGATAATGGAACTGAGTTTGTTAATGCTGATCTGGATTCTTTTTGCAGGAATAAAGGGATAGCAAGACAATTCAGTGCACCAAGAACTTCACAACAAAATGGAGTGGCTGAAAGGAGAAATAGAACACTCATAGAAGCAGCCAGAACAATGCTAGCTGATTTTCAGTTGCCCATTACATTCTGGGCAGAAGCTGTGAATACAGCTTGCAATGTTCAAAATAGAACTTTGATAGTCAAAGAACATAATAAAACACCTTATGAACTCTTATTTAAAAGGAAACCTTTTATAGGATATCTTAGAGCTTTTGGGTGTCATGTGTCTGTTTTGAATACTAAAGAACAATTGGGAAAATTTTCTGAAAAAGCCTATGATGGTTTCTTTGTTGGATATTCATCCACTTCTAAATCATATATGGTCTATATTCCAGAACATAACATAGTTGAAGAGACTCCCAATGTTTCTTTTGATGAATCCATGTTTACTACTAATGTAAAAGGATCATCTTGGTTATTTGATATAGATGCATTAACGGAATCATTTAACACTGGTTATCTGATAAATGCAGGTGCTGCGGATACATGCTATCCATTTGTACCTCCAAGCTTGAATGAAGTGCCCCTGACAGCTGACCCACCACGTGCACAACCTTCAACTGCACCTCAGCAAGAATCAAGTCCGCAGCATGAAGTTACATCAGTAAATACATCCGCTGATGCATCAGTATCCACAGATGTAAGTCCTGCCTCAACTGTTGAACAACGGAATAGTGAGGTGGTGTTAAATCAACAAACCATGCCTGCAACACAACAATTTTCATCCGTGGATGGTGATGTATCTCCTACGGAAGTACAAAATGCCTCTGTAGATGCTGCAGTTACTCCTGCGGAAGAACAAAATGTTGCTTCCGTAGAACTTCCTGCGGAAGAAGACAACTCAGCAGCAACTCATACACAAGTTGATCCAAATCACCATGAGCCTTTTGATTATTTCATCGACTCAACTTCTCAGCTGACACCATCTACTTCAATGGGTTTCTCAAACTTAGACTCCACAGTTCCAGTTGATGCTGTCTCAACAAGTAGAATTCACAAGTCTCATCCAACAGACAATATCATTGAGACCTGAATGCACGAACTACAAGGAGCAAAGGAGGCGTGGCAAACATTTGTTTGTTCACCTGCTTTTTGTCCCAAACAGTTCCTGCAAACATTACAGCTGCTCTAAAGGACAACAGTTGGATTGAGGCTATGCAAGAGGAACTACAACAATTCAAAAAACAGAAAGTGTGGACTCTTGTAGACTTGCCTACGGGTCAACATCCAATTGGAACAAGGTGGCTATTCAAAAACAAGCTGGATGATAGAGGTATCATAGTGAGAAACAAGGCTAGGCTTATTGCTCAAGGATATACACAGGAAGAGGGAATAGACTATGATGAAGTCTTTGCCCCAGTTGCCAGAATGGAAGCTATAAGGGTTTTCTTAGCCTATGCCTCCTTCAAGAGGTTCACAGTCTATCAAATGAATGTGAAGTGTGCTTTCCTCTATGGGAAAATTGATGAAGAAGTCTATGTTGCTCAACCCCCTGAATTTGAAGACCCTGATTATCCACATAGAGTATACAAGCTTGATAAAGCTTTGTATGGTCTTCATCAAGCACCCAGAAAGTGGTATGACACACTGTCATCTTTCCTGCTGAAGAATGGCTACAAGAGAGGCACCATTGATCAGACACTCTTCCTCAAACAAGAACATCAAGATCTTTTAGTGGTTCAAATATATGTTGATGACATAATATTTGGATCAACCAACAAGAAGCTGTGTCAAAGCTTTGAAGATTTAATGAAATCTGAATTTCAGATGAGCTCCATGGGAGAATTGACATTCTTCCTTGGCTTACAAGTTCATCAGAAACCAGATGGGATCTTCATCAATCAAGAAAAGTACATTCATCAAATTTTGAAGAAGTACAATCATGCTGATTCCACTTCATGCAAGACACCAGCATCAACAATAGACAAGATTGTGCCTGACCCTGCTGGAAAATCCGTAGATCAAATATTGTATAGATCAATGATCGGGTCATTAATGTACTTAACTGCCAGTAGACCTGACATCATGTTTGCTGTTTGTGTTTGTGCCAGGTATCAATCAGACCTAAAGGAGTCCTATCTGAATGCTGTAAAGAGGATTTTCAGATACCTGAAAGGCAAAGCTACATTGGGACTTTGGTATCACAAAGATGGAGATTTTAGCCTCTACTCCTACTCAGATAGTGACTATGGAGGGTGCAACAACAACAGAAAATCCACAACTGGTGGATGTCAGTTTTTAGGACCAAGACTTGTTTCATGGCAGTGCAAGAAGCAAACAAATGTATCTGTATCCACAGCTGAAGTAGAGTACATAGCTGCTTCAGCAGGTTGCTCTCAAGTACTTTGGTTGCAGAACCAATTACTTGATTATGGTTACAATTTCCTTCATACACCAATTCATATTGATAATTCAGCTGCTATGTTTATAACTGCTAATCCAGTTCAACATAGTAAAACAAAACATATCGAAATCAGATACCATTTTCTGAGAGATTGCTCTGAAAAGGGTCTAATTAAGTTAGTCAAAGTGGACACCACAAATCAACTTGCTGATCTTTTTACTAAAGCATTTGATTCTGTTAGATTTACTTTTCTGATAGAATCTTTAGGAATGATTAACTTAGAATAAATCAACAAACGTATATGACTGACTTTGTGAAGAGTACTAGTTAAGAATAAATTAAGTGTCTGATAGAACATCTATACATGCATTATATCAGGGAAATGATAGTAGACTATACTTGGTTATTAAACAAAAACTCAATCTGACTTATATCATACTGATATGTGGGTAGGTTCATCTTGAGTGGAAACAAAGCTAAGAGCATGCCAAACTAAAAGATTCAAGTAACTATCTGTGGGAATTCCATTTGAGAATCAGGAAGGTATGTTCTCTCCTGATGTGATCAAATCACTTACACAAGCACACTATGTAAAATACTTTATAATCTTCTATCTTTGCAATGTCATATTCCCTCTGTTTTGTGTAAACAAAGACCTGGGGATATGATACAAGAATATGATCTTCATTCTCCCTCTTTTTTGTGTAAACAAAGACTTCGGTTAAAGTTCACCTCTGTTTTACGAAAGTAAAGACCTGGTGACTATGAAGATCATATTTCAGCTCTAAAAAAAAGGAATCACTTGTGATCCATTGTACATCAAGTCAAAGAGCTTCAACATCAAAGCATTCATGAGTCTGTACTATGACTCAAGATAGAACTTATAACTTAATGTACATAGTCATTAAGTGTGGAATGTAGTGATTTGCCTCACCTACGGAAGACATACTCTAATGATAATTGAATGTGGGACTCATGATTGCTACTGATTAACAAACTTCACAACATGATAAATAGCATGCCTAGTTGATACAATACTCATGTTTGAATTTAAGTGGATCTATATACTTGCAATCAGGTGTGTATTGAATCAACTAATCAACATCAACAGAAGCCAAGTTATAGTATGATCCCTCTATATATATATGCATGCATGTACATGTTTAAGCAAGATGTTTAATTGTCCTCTTAACTGACTTACTCTCACTTAGACTGTCATATGCCTGTCATGCCTGTTTACAACTTAAATTTATGATAAATGCAACAGTCTCACATTAATTACAAATTTAGGGGGAGTAGTTCATGCATGAAAAACAATAAAAGCTGATATTTGATTTGATTTACTTTGAAGGAATTGGAACTTGAGCACTAACTTGAATGCAGGATACAGGAAACTTGCTTTCCTGTACTTAATTGCCATGCAAATAAAGTCAACAATGTCCAACATCAACATTCGATTCTACTCAGTAGATATCATACATTTAAAGTTTTAAAACTTTTATGTTCCGCAGAAGTTTCAGTAATACCTCTCATCCGTAGAAGTATTATGTGATTTCTGATTCAGCAGCAAAACAAATGCATTGCTTGAACTTATACACCAGATGTTAAGACATCCGCAGATGTAAGGTTCCGCAGATGTTGACATCCGCAGATGTAAGGTTCCGCAGATGTTGACATCCGCAGATGTCAAGGTTCCGCAGATGTCCTGCGGAAAAAGTAATGCATTCTAAATAAAATTGGTATGCGGATAGGAATGAATGGAAGTGGGCCCAACATAATTAATAAAAGAAATTAATGTGTTCATAAGGTTTCTGACTCTTGGAATTTATTTTTACAGAGCACTTACTCACTTTTAACCTAGAAAATCGCCCATTTTCCCTCTTTTTCAAAATTTCAAAATATCCGTTCCAAGAACACATTATCAACATTATCCAGTAATCAATTACCATTACTGCGAAGGTAAATCATGTCTTAAACATCAGTTCGGAACTGGTTAATCGGTTATTGCCTTTAAAACGATTCAACTGCATGTTTTCTAATTTGATTTTCTTTACAGATGGCCAATAGATTCGCTAAAGAACACAATGTGTGCGCCTTCTTAAACGCTGATGATCCTGCAGCGAAGGATGTCGAGATATCATAAGATATCTCCGACGATCCAGGCTCTTCTACGCCTTGACAGCCGAGCCTGTGATCCATCAGACGCACATAATCGATTTCTGGAACTCAGCACGAGTTGAAGAACAATGTGATGAGGAAGTGATTGTGGCTGAGATTCGGAACAAGCGTCTACGAATCACTGAAAGCACCATACGAATATGTCTGGAACTGGGTGATAGAGAGATAGGTCACCCCGATGTATTCGAGAATGAATACATTGAGAAAATATTCAACCTGATGGGGTATGATGGTGATTACGAGAAAGGGGAAATCAAAAAGGGTAGGTTGTGCAAACCGTACAGATTCTTGTGCCATACCTACCTAAAGTGCATGTCAAACAGGAAGTCGGGGCTCGACAGATTCTCTCGGCACATATCATCTGGAATCATTGGGATATTCGAGGGGAGAATTTATAACTACGCCAAATACATCTTTAACTGTCTGAGTGAACAAGTCAAACTGCAGAAGAATGACAAGATGTACATGTTCCCGAGATTCCTACAACTGGTGATCAACTCAGAACTACCAGGGTTGGACGGAGTTGGCGATGTGTTTGTTCAAGCACACTTGAGCAAATCTGTGCTAAACAAGCTTAGTGGAAAGTACCAGGGTTGAGATATGCCAATGTTCGCACATGTAGTAGATCCCCAAGCAGACCTTCCACAAGAGTTGGCTTGGGCAGATGAAGCAGAATCATCTGCTGATTCTGCACAAGCATCTCACTCACCACTCCAAACACCACCACACCAACACCACTCACCAACCCAAACTCCACCACTCCAACATCAAACACCTAGCCAAACACCCCCTCAACAATCACAATCACCAACAAGCTTGAACACTCAACCAATCTCCCCAATTCGTCAACATCAATCACCCTTACTAATATCCTCATCATCCACCGAAAACACTCAGCCGTATCTCCAGTCCAACAACAATCACCATCAGCTTCTCAGTCATCATCTCATCACACTCAACCTCTCTCTCCACTAAACGTTCAATCCCCTATGCTACCACCACCAGAATCACCAAAACATGCATCAACGGAAAGTGCTGGCACTGAACCATTTGAGATAACTGAGTCTGTACACTTTGTACACTCAGGAGACACAGAGATATTATCTCAAGCCAGCACTGTCCCCTTCTCACCCACACACACAGAAGAACAAGTGTCATCAGCTCATACGGAACCAACTTCATTAAAAGATGAACAAATTGTTGATGAGCACGGGGAAGTACAAGGATCTGCTCAGGATGTCATTGCATACCATGAAGATGACTTGAGTGACAGTGACATTCCTGTGAGCAAGAGCTTTTTGGTTGCTGAGTACAACAAGTTAGTACTAAAATGAAACAAGCGAAAAGAAAGAATTGAAGAGCTGAAAGGTGTAATTAAAGAAAAAGATGAAGAGCTGATGAAGAAAGATGCTAGACTAAAACGGCTGAGAGAAGATGCTCTAAGCAACAATGAAGTTATTGATGCATTGTTGCAAAGACAACAAGAGTTGGAGGCTTCTTTAAAAACTGAGCAAAATGATAAAGCTGAACTGATTAAACAGAAAGATGTAGAAAGAGAAGAGCTGAAAAAGAAGATATCTGCTCTGAAAACAAAAGAAGCTCCAAGTGCTGATCAACCAAAACAGTCAGGTGAAGCTGCTAAGCAAATGATTTCATACACCCGGAAAAGAAAATACTTTGGAGCAACTCAAAAGAAACCTGAAGATGAAAGCTTACCAAAAAGACCAAAACTCCCATCCCCTGCACCTACACCTTCAGTAGATGTGTCTACTGTGAAGGTATCATCCGGAGATGATGATGATAGTAATAAAGAGTGGGAGGAGTTGACATGAATGGAGTCCCCCACTGGTGAAAAGGGAGGAAAGGCCGATGATCTTCTAACAACAGCAGACATCATGGAAGAGAGTCCTGATTCTAGCATGTTTATGACCCTCATCAACCATGGTTTTCCATATGACATGGTTGAGAGGATGAACACTTCTGAAATGAAGAATGCACTGAAAGAGTTTGAGTTTGCAAGGTTCATAATCCGAAACTGTGATTATGAAGCCTTTACAACCTTTCAGTCATTGGAGAAGATCAAGAAGGATCTGGGCCACAGTGACACAGCCAAACTTACAAAGTACAATATGACTTGCTGGTTACAGAGCCACAACTACAAACCGCATGAGCTTAAAGGCAGAACCACTAGAGAATTGTGGAGGATGATGGAGCATGTGATGAAGGTGGAATTAGAAACTGGTGTCAAGTTCAGAACCACTGCTCCACATCCAAAAGAACAACAAACTAAACTTGATGCTGATCCAATAACAGTTGAACCAAAAGATCAGCACAAGGAAAAAGAAACACTGATCAGAGAGCCAAGGGCAGTGATCCCCGGAAAGGTATGGCCTCTGGGAACCACAGTTCGAGAGATCACAGAGAAGAAATCAACTCTCATTGAACTGTATGACCATATCACAACTCCCAGTTCTGCGGAAGAACACAGGATTATGGCCTGGAAATATGATCCAGACTGGGATTGTGCAATAATAAAAAGGACATCTAGAAGGATTCAATACTTCCATGATGTGTCAGCTCTGCTTAGCCTTCCGAAACAAGATATCAGGGATTTGCAAAGCATCCCAATATCCAACTATCCAATTCATCTCAGGGGGAGAGACTTCTCTGGAGCTGTAAATGGTATGAAGACCAGGTTCATTGATGATGTGCTGACACAAGCAAAGAAAGATGATAAAGAGCATATCAGAATCAAACAAAGCAGGAAAAGAAGAACAGCTGAAGTCTCATCCCTTGTAGATGAAGACATGCTAAAGAGAGTTGGATGTAATAAAAACTCAGATACCATCAAAAGCATAAAAGGAAATCAGTTCACTTATCCTATCACAGAATGGGGATATGTTGAAAAGACCAAAGAGATGGTATTGCTGACAAATGCTGATGGGAAGAAGGCTGATAAGATCAGGATCTTTGATCCAATTGAGATAAAGATGCTGCATCCTAGCTACACATCATACCTTCACGACAAATTCTTCCCAAAGCTAACAGATGAAAAAGCCCAGAATGATCTCTGCCTGTACGTGCACTTGATACAAGTTATTGATAAACTGCATGCAAAGGCACACAAGAGAAGGAGACATGAGGCTGGGCTACTGAAGGGGACAACCATAGCTGAAGTGTCTGAGCTCAGAATCTCAGAAGAAGATGAATTAGAGATTGTACATAACGATAGTGTAGTGGAAACACTCACTACGGAAGAAGATGTTTTGGGTCTGAGCTATGACACGTTGAAGAAGATCAGCAGGATGCAGATCAAGTACAAGTACGATGATCAGAAGACTGCTGTCTCTTACTTCTATAATAAAATGATAGCAAGAGTCAAGGAACTAGCAGTTTTGAAAGACTGATTACAAGTAGCTAAGCCTAAGGGGGAGTATTGTTAGATCTAGATTGTATAGGGCTAGATCATTTTTGTATAGGCTTAGTACTTAATAATCAAGTCTTGTAATTAATATTTGTAACAGTCAAAATATATATATATGTGCTTTGAATGTATAGACTAACCCCATATATATATGTGTTGATTTGTGACTTGACAGGGAAAAACAATATACTTGGACAGATTCCTGGAATTGACCAAGTCTAAGAAACATCTACGGATGAACATTTTTGTTAATCCGTAGATATGTTTCTTACAAGACCAAATGACCAAGTGAATGTTCCTGCGGATGATCAAGGACCATGAAGTGAAGACTCCTACGGAAGAAGGATTTCCTACGGAAGAAAAACATTTCTACGGAAGACCAATCATCTACGGAAGAACAAAAGTTCTGTGGACGACAAGACACCTGCGGAAGAACATTATACTTGTGGGATTGTAAATACCAAGAAGTCAAACAAGTCAACACAATCAACAACAAATCCTGAGAGATCCGGTGTTTCCTAAGCCGACTCAAATCATCTATAAATATGAGTCCTATGTTTCACATCTCGGTGAACACAATCAATCATTATTACGGCTGTCGAGAGTTCATTGTGCAACCCTAGCTGTCGTCACATCAACATCAAACATTATTCGATTCACAGAATTCGTTGTTCATAGTTATCAGTTATTATTCTTTTGTAATCATTACCTTATAGTTAATGAAATACATCTGAATTATTATTGATTTCGCATTTATTGTGTTTCTGTGGTTGTGTTCATCATTAATCATTAAAACAATTAAACGTCAATTAGTGATAATTCCGCGATCATTAAATTTGATTTATTTTAATACTGATAATTCCTGAATTGAGATCCTTGGATTCACAATACATCTCAATAGTTGTGACACGCCTGACCCAAAAACGCCTTAACAGTTGTAAAACGCCTGAACAGTTGTCAAGCGCCCAACACTTGGGTAATTTTCAGCAGTGGAACATAACGAACTCAATTCTTCTAAAATTCTTCAAAAGTTGAAGAATTGACCTAAAAACTTCCAATTATGTAGATTTTAGATCGATTAACAGTCCTTTCACTTCAATTTCTTCAATCAACAACAACAAATCAGTATTTTGCTCGATTTTCAATTCGAAAATGAAAAACAACTTCGAACACAAATTCGATCAATTCACTGAAATTGAAAGAATTAAACTGCTAGTTGTGATTCAATTCATGTTTCTGATGATGAAACACAACTGAAATCAACAATATTTCAATTGAATTGCTTATCAATCACAGATTTAAGTGATTTATGAGTTTGAAAGTTCGAACAAACTCAATCACTGAACCAACAGCTCTGATATCATTTGATAGGATCAAATGAATCAAATTGTGATAATGTTAGAAGGCAATTCAATCAAAAACATACAAAAGTAATCAAATCAATGCACACAATCAATAAAAATTCATAGCAATTCATTGATAGTAGCAAAGACAATTAAAAGTGTAAGTAGCAGTTACAAGTTCAACTAATTAGTTAGTCTAATCTTGTCTAGTCTGGTATACCTGCACAAAAACACATCTAAGCTATTTATACTATCAATAAACTAAGGAACAACTATTTACATAAACAGTCCCTATACTATGACAAAACTTATACAAAAGACACCTAAAGACTATATGTTAATCTTCAAGAGGCTCTAACAATAGATTAGATAGTAAAGATTATTGACATGTAAAAATCCACACTTTTCACAAGATACACTCACACTAGGCTTAAATATATCGAGACATAATCAAGATTAAGTATGACTAAACGCTTAATTGCCTTATATAAATACGTGTGAAATCATATGCTTGTTAAGGGATCAAATATCCACCTACTTAGAAATATACTTGCATAAATCGTTAAGTCTTTGATGGGTTATTACTTGGCTTAGGCTCGAGTATTGATTATTTGGAAAAAGTGACTAAATGTTTTAGATAACGGTCTTGGCTTATTCTACAAGGAAAGCATAAAGAGATCCCTATACAATACTTCAAGCTAGAAGGGATATTCTAACTTAAGGACTCGTTTAAGGTCCGATTGTCAAGACCGGAATTTGCTTTCAAAAACCTTATTTCGCCTTTCACCCGAAGATACACAAAAATTTCCTTTTGTAAGGATTGTTCGGCTTGAAGCATAATAGCACCAATCGGATCAGTTCCGCATATTCGTATTCGGACTCGGTTGGTTCTTTTTGCATTTTCCATTGTGGGACCAATTTCCACAGTTCGAGCAACTTTCGTATCTTTTGCCCGCCTCTTTATAGCGCTTTTTGAAATTACACAAAATGATGGAACTTGTTCCTTTTTTCGCAAGGTCTTTCTTATGACGAACGTGAGGTTGAAAATTTGTTGGCGAATTTCCGGGGGAAGCCCCATTTTTGCATGGTGAAGGCAAGAAAGTAAATTAAAATCAAAAGAATGCATCCAGTTCTTTTAGGTCTGCCAGTAAAAGACCAAAATTCTCTCCTTTTTATTATTTATTTATTTTTTATAAATAGCCAAAAACATGGCTTTAACAAAAAACAGGTTTTGTTGAAGGCATGTTGGTTAAGTGACTTGGTGGTTTGGGTGATCAAAAAAATAAAAACGGGTGCGAACTAGGGTTGACGTTCGGGTAAGAAAAGTTAAAAGAAAATTGGTTGGGGCTTGAATGGTTAAGGTTTCCTAATTCCTAACTCATTTTTGTGTAACAAATACTAATTAAGGTCTTGAAATGTATACCCAAAACTAGTTCTAATCGCACGTATCATAAGGTACCCTTAATTATATATAGAATGAAAGTAGATTTGAATAAATGCAAAAGTGTTTAAGGCTCAAAAAATAAATTCACATATGGATGGAATTGGGTAAAAGAGTTTCGTTTTATATATTTAAATGTTTTTCCTAGATCATTGCTTTTAAGGATATCACAAAACGCATTTTTAAATTTTATTTGGATGTCATTTATTTACTTATTTATTTTCCGAATATGTATATTTATAATTTGGTTTATAAAAGTTTGTTTAAATATTTGTTTTCTCATCATAAAAATTAATGTTTAAGTGATTTTTATAAAAATTTTTAATTTGGACCTTTTTAGCAAAGTGTCAAATATGTGTGTAAATTACCCATCCTCATACTTAAAATTTCCATTATCCCCAATGTGATTAATATATTAAAACAGGGAAAGGTAACGAAATAACTCCCCTAAAAATATCAATTTGACACTTGTTCTTGGAACCCTTAGTTGCCTTAAATTGTGAGAATCCTCGTGATTACCTGGAATATCATCAATTTCTTAAAAACAATAAATCCTAAACACAAAAAATAAAAAATACATAAATTAAAAGGTAGATTGACACAAAAAAGTTGTGCCCGGGCCTCGAAAGTGATACGGTTTTCAAGTGCTTTTGTGGCAGAATATCCTTCAACTAGTGATACATTCGGTTCCTGGTGTCCGTGACATCATTGCTCAGGTCATCGACTCGGGAATGTAGATTTTCTACTGGGTTTAATGCTTGTTGTCTGTACTCAAATGATTGCCTTGCATGATTGCTCGTGGTTTAGATTGCTTCATAAAGGTCTAACATACTCGAGAATTCTCCCACGTGCGAATTGGAAGCCCTGACTTCTTCATGTTGTGCCGGCATATCGAGATCCATGATGATTTCCTCGGGATCCGCCAGGTCCCATATTTGTCCATATCTGTCCATAAACCTCGGTTGTCTATTTAGTAGGTTTGTTATCATGTACATACTCGTTCAAATGCTCAACTCCAACTATCCTTGCATCACTCCTTCAGTTCCATCCGTATTACACCCATATCTCTCATATAGGTTCAGAATATAAGTTCCTCCAAACATGGGTGTTGTAGCACCTGTAGTGGCATTTCTTGCAAACAAATTACAAAACAAATACCCAACATTGCACGACAATAGATTCACCATACAATATAAAATGAATAAGTCCCTCAAACTAACAACTCCTTTGCTTTAACCACGAGTTGTTATCTAATGGCTAAGTAACCGATGTATGTAATGCAGTAGCAGGTCTCGAATCTGACTTCTTTTGGTTTTACTCGAGGTGAACACCCTAATTCCAATTCTCTCCCAAAATGCTTTTCTCATCGCACCACTTTCCGCGTCTTTACTTTCCTCGTCTAGAAATGTATGGTATACTGGCATTCCTAATATTGCTTCCTCCTCCATTTCTTGTTCTGTATAGATACCAAGATAGACACCGAACAAGGAGATGGATGTTTTTCGCCAACGTTCCCCAAGTCTGAATGAAACTGCTTCATCATCCCATGGGTGAGAGTCTTTCATGCTAAATCTAAAAGATGCCAAATATTCAAAAGTTAGTTCATAAACAGAAGGTTTGTTTTGTAAAAACAGATGCTTCCACTAAACACTCAATAATTTATTATATTTTTGTAGCTGTCCGACAGCTGCCAAGGTTTCTTCATCAACTTTCAGATGTGATTTTTCGGCCCTTTGTAACAGTCTTTGCAGCCTGTCGAGAACACCTTTCGCGGCTTCCCTCGAAATGTAAATAACGATGATTCATGATCCTAATATTTTAAACAAATAAGTTAGACTATGCATAACAAATTTCTAGAACAGTTTTATGATGTTAGTGAGAAACATAGGTTTCATGAGACATAACACCATATTTGTTAAGCTTCATGTTTAAAAACAGTTAAAAGTTTAACATTCAAGAAAAACTGTTAAACATTGGGGTGTGCCTCATGAAACATGGGGGTGTGGTTAACATTTTGAGGTATGAAATTTTAACTCAAGCACAAGTGGTTTTGTTTGTAAAAACAAAGATTAAACATGTATCATTTTAATCATTTGTTAATAATTCAAGTCACTCAATATATATATAATGTGCTTAGCAATAATTCAACCACGATTTATGAAGATAGTCATGCTTACAACTGAAGGAAAAACATAAACAACATTAAACTAACTAAACACAATCATTAACATACTAATTAACTACAAAGATAAACATGAACAAGAAGGATTAGAGTATTCATCATTCCATACAACTTTAATTACAAGGTTTTACATATAATGGCTAGGATTTCGATTGTTTAGAGACCTAATCACCTAACTACACGTAAATCACAATCATTATAACTAAGAATTAGTAACACTAACATCTTGGACAATCAAACTTGAAAGGAAATGGAAGAATGCTAGAAAACAAGAAATAAAAACGGAAAAAGGTGATGAAAATTGAAGTGGATACGGGTCTTTACAGGCATGAAGTCGATTTTTATCATGGAGAATTGGTGGGGAACAAGACAAATGGCTGAAACAAGTCAAAAGTTGTCATGTTTTATCGGTCACGGGGGTGTGCCTCCCTAGGCACGGGGGAGTGCCTCCCTTGTGTTACCCGTTTTAAGTTTTTGTTGTTCTGTTTTTCTACGTTGCGCGTTATGTAATTTACCCAGTTAAGTTTTATCACTTACAAATCCCTAGAAATGTATGAAAATAGTCCTAGAGTTAATTAAAACAAGCCAAATGACAATTACATTTCCTAAGGTCCTACGGTTACATGATACGTTAAAATCGAGAGTCTAAAATTGTAAAACTAGACTCCTTAACGCACATCAGTGCACATAACACATCGCAAAATACTTCTAGAAGAAACCTAGACACATTTCACGTGGAGGGTTTAGGATGGAATAACGTGAAGTGCGATTACTTAATTGCGACGGTTGACGGTTGACGGAAACTAGTTCCTCGCCCATTTATTGAAAATTTTTGGATTAGTTCAGCTACGTGTTGGGATGCGATTAGATTCATCTTAGTCAATTGCTTGATGAGTTCATGTAACTTGAAGAAGTATTCTTGCATCGTTGGCTCTCTTGTTTTAGAATGTGGTTTCTTTGCAGGATTCCAGCTTGAACTTCCGAGACTTGATTCTTTTATTTTTTGACATTTTTAAGCAGGAATGCAAGTGATGAAGCTTGGAACAAGTGTGGTATTTATATACAGGTCGGGAAAGTTGAATACGGGGGCATTCTTGGCCATGCACTACCCCGTGTTTGTCAGAATTTATCTTAAATTCGACCTGTAACATTCTAGAGTCGTCAGCAGAGATCATGAATTTTTTTTGTCAGAGACACGAGGGCGTGCTTCATAGGCAACATCCCCATTCTTGTGCTTTTGAGGTCCAAGATAAAGTTAAAAACTAAAGAAAAACCTACGTACAGGTGCCGCGTTTAAGTTTCAGGTCTTCGACGCGACCCATCTTCATATTTAGTCTTCGTCGGGGTGGAGGTGTAATTCTTTTAAAGAAAATCTTGGTTGGTCCATCGGTATACGATTTCAAACGATGACCATTTACCTTGAAACTTAAATCGTCGTGTGGTTGTCGATTTTGATGGCACTGTTCGGAAAAATGTTTTTAATCGTATAAGGTCCGGACCAACGTGACTTAAGCTTTCCATGAAACAGATGTAAACTAGAGTTATACAGTAAGGCACGTTCTCCCACATGAATTCATTTAGTCTTCTTTAATGGAGAGTCGTGGAATTTCCTTATCTTTTCCTTGTAAACCCTAGTGTTTTCGTATGCTTGTTCTATCAGTTCTTCTAGTTCGTTGATTTATAGAAATTCATTTTTTCCTGCAATGTTTTGGTCTAGGTTTGCAGCTTTAAGTGCCTAATATGCCTTGTGTTCCAGTTCCATAGGTAGATGACACGGCTTCCTACAAACTAATTTGAATGGTTTTGTGCCAATGAGAGTCTTACTGTCCTAACAGCCTACAATGCATCACCTGGCTTGGTAGACCAATCCTTGTCATTTGGACCTACTCAAGTATTCGTTTGATGCCTCGGTTAGTGACTTCAGCTTACCTATTCGCTTGTGGATGATAAGCAGTTGAAAAGAAATGCTAGACTCCATAACGACCCATAGCTCTCTCGAGCTTGTTGTTACAAATCCTTGGTCACTAATTAAAGTCTTGGGGTCACCGAAACAAGAGAATAGCTTCTTAAGGAATCTGACAATGTTTCTTGCATCAGTGGTAGGTAGGGCTTGACATTTGGCTCATTTTGAGACATAATCGTCTGCTACCAAGATGTAACATTTACCAAAGGACATCCAGAATGGCCCCATGAAATCAATACCACATATATCAAATACCTCCCAAACTTGAACGGGCTTCTAAGGCCTCTCATCCCGTGTTGAGATATTGGATGCTCCTTGACATGCATCGTAGGTGCGTATCATGTTATGAGCATACTTGAAGATCGTGGGCCAGTATAATCTAGAGTCAAAGACATTCTTGGCTGTTAGAGTTGCTCCATGGTGTTCTTCTGTGGGTCCTTCATGACAGTGCCTTAGAATCTGTTACCCTTCCCTTCAGTATATGCATCTTCGGATAAGTTGGCCTGCACCGATTCTGAATAGATACGGGTCTTCATAATAGTAATACTTAATGTCAGCAAAGAATTTCTTCTTTTGGCTAATAAGTCATTCCTTTGAGAAGGATTCCGCTAGTGAAGTATTTGATGAAATCGACAAACCAAGGATGTTCATCAATTGAGGGTTGGATGTGCATAAGGGATTCGTGAGGAAAATTATCATTTATTTTGGATTCCTTAGTTTGTTAAGGAGTTGAATCTTCAAGACGCGAGAAATGATCTGCTGCAAGATTTCTGCTCCTTTCTTATCACGAATTTCAATGTCGAATTCTTGAAGCAGAAGTATCCAATGAATCAGTCTTGGCTTTGCATCTTGTTTGTTAAACAGATAACGAAGGACTGCATGATCGGTGTGAACAACTGTTTTTGAAAGAATTAGATACGAGTGGAAATTGTCAAATGTGAAGACTACCACAAGAAGCTCTTTCTTGGTGGTGGTGTAGTTTTATTATGCATCGTTTAGGGTTTTGCTCTCATAGTGAATAGGATGGAATTGCTTGTCTTTCCTTTGTCCAAATACGGCTCCTACCGCGAAATCACTTACGTGCACATGAGTTCAAATGGTAGCGTCCAATATGGGGAAACCATGATCGGAGCAGTTACTAGTCTCTCCCTTAGCAAATTAAATGCACTAATGCATTCGTTGGAATATACAAATTGTGCATCTTCTCAAGAAGTTAAGTCATTGGTCGTGCGATTTTTGAGAAATCTTTGATGAAACGACGGTAGAATCCTGCGTGACATAGGAAGCTTCTGATTGCTTTCATGGTTGTGAGTTATGGAAGCTTGGAAATAGTATCGACTTTGGTTTGATCGACCTCAAGCCCTCTTTAAGAGATTTTATGTCCTAATACTATTCCTTCAGTAACCATGAAGTGGCACTATTCCCAATTTAAAACAAGGTTAGAATCTTCACATCTAACCAACATCTATTCCAGATTTTCAGGGCATTGTTCGAATGAGTTCCAAAAGATAGAGAAGTCATCCATCAAAACTTCCATTGAGTGTTTGAGCATGTCGGGAAAGATTGCTACCATGCATCTTTAAAATGTAGCAGGGGCATTACACAATCCAAAAGGCATTCGCCGATAAGCAAATATGTCATATGGACAGGTGAATGTCATTTTCTCTTGATCTCCGTGAGCAATAGGATTCAAAAATAACCTGAGAAGCCATCTAGGAAACAACAGAACATTTTTTAGATAATTTCTCAAGCATTTGGTCGATAAAAGGCAAAGGGAAGTAATCATTCCTTGTGGCATCATTGACTTTCCATAGTCGATGCAAACTCTCGATCCTGTAACCATACTAGTTGGAATAAGCTCATTCTTCTTGTTAGTTCCAACAGTAATTCCTCCTTTCTTTGGACAACTTGGATGGGACTGACCTAAGGCGAATCAGAAATAGGGTAAATCCAATCGCTATCTAGTAGTTTGATTACTTCTTTCACCACAACTTCTTGCATGCTCGAATTTAAACATCTTTGAAGTTGAATGACGGATTAGAAGTTCTCCTCCATCAGTATTTTGCGAGTGCAAAAGGATAGATTGATTCCTTTAATGTCCATGGTTTTCCATGCAATTGCTTGTTTATGTGCATTAAGTACATTGAGCAACTTGTTATTCTTATCATTTGATAAGGGGATGAGATTATGACAGGAAGTTGTTATGTGTTTTCAAGAAAGTCGTATTCGAGAAGAGACGAAAGTTCCTTGAGCTCTAAAATCGAAGGATCTTTCATAGAGGGTTTGACTTTAGGTTTTAGTTCTTATTTGAGGATCTCAAATGCTTCTTGATAAGGTAATGTTTCATCAACTTCTAGTTCTAAAATGATTCGATTCTCACAGATGGGTTCGGTGGCTTGGACCTCTATTATTTGAGTGTTGCAAACTTCATATTCAAGAGATTTCCTTAAATGATAAATTATGATTGAATCAAAAACATCAATGTAATAGAGTGAGTCATCATGATGTTGAGGATGTTCCATGGATTGTCCAATGTCAAATGTTACTTCCTCCTCATCCACTCGAAGCATGAGTTTGCCGGTGCAAACATCAATTACAGATCGAGTAATTGCTAAGAAAGGTCGACCTGGGATAAGAGGAACATTCTTATCCTCATCCATGTCAAGGATTACAAAATAAACGAGAAATATAAATTTGTCAATTTTAACTCAAAGGTTTTCAACAATGCCGCTCGGATATTTAGCAGAACGGTCAGCTAACTAGATGCTCATATAGGTGGGTCTAGGTTCACCTAAGTTTAACTCTTCAAAAACCGCATAAGGCATAAGGTTAATGGTAGCACCTAAGTCAGCTAACGTGTTGTTAACAGAAAGATTTCCTATTAAGCATGATATGGTGAAGCTTCCTGGATTAGTCATATTTTGAGGTAGTTTATTTTGTAGAACTGCAAAGCATTCCACATTTAAAACTACATGTGACAATCTTCCAATTTCTTTTTATTTCATAACACACCCTTTAAAAACATAGCATAATTTGGCATTTGGGATGAGGCTTCCACCAAGGCCAGATTGATGTGGAGTTGCTTGAACAACCCTAGGAGTTTTCCATATTGTGCCCCCCTTCGTTGTTGTTTCAAACAACCTGGATATGGAGGTGGTAGAACATAGGGTAGTAGTGGTGCGTATTTCTTGGCTAGTTCTTCAGCACCAACATGTTCCATTTGTTGATCACTTGCATTACATGGAGTTTCGGTTTCGGTTTCTTCAAGGATAGCTTGTAATGCAGGTGCATCACCTTGAGTGGTTTTGTCACTCCTTATGGCGATGGCTTTGACTTGAGCATTAGGGTTTGTCGTAATATTACTAGGGAAATCACCTTGCTATCTGACCTACTTGGTGTTCAGTGGTTTGCAATAATGCTTTGTTGCTTTTAATGTCAGCCTTGTTTCATTGGAACCTCTCCTCATGTTAGGTCCCTTAAAAGATTAACATTTAGTCTTTTATTGTTTAGTGTCTGTTTTTGTATTTTATACTAGTGTAGGGACTTTTTGTGTAAATTTAGTTCCTTAGTTCTAGTATAAATAGCAATAGGCGTAGTGTAGATAGTAAGTTTTTGCATATGTTTTATGAGAACTGCTTTCTATCACTTGTAATCGTCTTTGCAATCAATGGAATATGAATTTTGTTGATTTGTCTTGTTTTGATTACAATTGATTGTATTTTGCTTTGAATTGTTCATAGAATTGATACAGATTGCTCTAATTGATCCTATAAATTGGTATCAGAGCTTTCGGTTGCGTGTTTTTGAGGTTCTGTCGAAGATAGAAACTTTAAAAATCCACTGAAATCTGTAATCAGTTGACAATTCAAGTGAAATATTGTGAATCGAAGCTGTGTTTCATCATCAGAAACATGTTTTGAATCACAATTTGCAGTTTATCTCATAAAAATCAAGTGAATTAGTGGAAAAACAGTACGAATATGTGTTCTTGAGTGTTCGACCTAAAATCTCTGAAATTCATAGGAAGTTGTTGATAATCACTGAAATTGAGGTTATAGGATTGATTATCGGCATAATCTTGAACTAATTGCAAAATTTCAGCTCGATTCATCAACAATTGAAGGTTTTTGAGATTTTTGAGTTCGTTACATTCATATGAAGCTGATGAATGTGCCGTATTAGGGATGAAAAACACTGAAAATTGACTAAGTGATTGGTCGTTTGAGAACTGTTGGACGTTTCTCAACTGTTTCAGTCGTATCACTCTAGTCGTATAACCACTGTTGGTTAGACACATCACTACTGTTGGTCATTTCAGCTTAGCCGTATAACGATTGTTGGTCATTTCAGCTTAGCCGTATAACGACTGTTGGTCGTTTCAACTTTGGTCGTATAACTACTGTTGGTAGTTTCAGCACTGTGTTGAATATTTTTCTAAGGCAATCCCTTAGACTCATCACAGTTGGACTCATCACTACTGTTGGACTTTTTCACTGTTGGACATATTACAACTGTTGGAAGTTTCACTTCTGGTCGTATCATCACTGTTGGACGTTTGACTACTGTTTCGGACTTTTCAGCCTTAACACTTAGAAATTTTTCATAAAATTTCAAAAACTCAAAAATATTTTTTCTTTTCATTTCTTAATTCAAAAGATTAGAAAAACAACAAAAATATAAAAAAAAATGGCTAAATCAAAAGATTCTGAGAATAGAGTTCCAAAACTTAAAAACAGAGCTGATTTTAAAAATTGGTCTCTTAGGCTGAAACATCATTTGAATTCCATAGACACTGATCTGTGGAAATCAATTGAAAAAGGTCCATACATTCCTGTGACTACTGATGGTCCAGACAGAGGATTTGTGTATTCTAAAGATTCACAAGAGCCTTATCCAGAAGATAATCTTCATGGTGATGATTTAAAGAAAGTAAAGAATGACATCAAAGCATATTCTCTCATGTGTAAAGGACTACCACTGGAAGTTCTTTCAAGGCTTGAAAACTATCAGACTGGATATACAATGTATAAAGCCTTGAAGATTATATGTGAAGGAGGGAAAGAGATTCAAGATCTGAAAAAGCAGAAACTGAAAAGGCAATTGGAACTTTTTGAGCACATCTCAGGAGAAACAATAAACCAAATGATGAACAGGTTTGTGCAATTAACTACAGAGATGTCTACTTTGGGAATCAAGAATGATCTTGAGGACTTAAACAACAGACTCCTGAATGCACTACCATCTTCTTGGAAACAAACTGTCACTCTGTTGAAACATACTGAGAAGTTTCCAATGGATCTTGATCTGCTCATTGCTAAAATTGAATCTGTAGAAATTGATGAGAGCTCAAGAAATAATGATAGACATGCATCTACAACTCAGTATAAGTATGTTGCTTCACCAGCAAATACTGTTGAGAATGCATTCTTGGCCAAAGATCAATCTACTCCTGAAGATGAAGGTGATCTATTTGTGGGAGCAGGATTCTTCACAAGTACACCTACTTACTCCACTCAACCACAACCACAACCACAATCTTCACCTAAAGCTCAAATGCCAAAACCTTCAACTGAGATGCCATCCTCCTCAAACTCTCCCAATCCAAGCAAAGTGAAAGATGTGATTAACATTCTTTTACAAGATGAAGAGTCAAAAACTGCTTTCACTGCATTCATGGCAAGTTTTCAAGCTTATCAAGGCAGTCATCTGACTCAAATGGAGCTAGTTTTACAGGATTTGTTTGAAATGGATCCAGATGATGTAGAAGAAATGGATCTTAATTGGCAGATGGTCATGATAGCTTACAGAACTCAAAAGCATGCTTACACTAACAGAAATTACAAACCCAGTGCAAACAAAACTGTTGGGTTTGACAAATCAAAATCTAGATGCTTTGACTGTAACAGTTATGGTCATTTTTCAAGAGAATGCAAAGCTCCAAGAAACCAAGGAGGAAATAACCAAGGCAGCTCAAATGGTCAAAAGTATCAGCAACAGGCAAACAAGACTTTTCAGAAGCCATACCAAAGTCTACCAATGCCAGAACCCAAAGAAGAGAAGAAAAGTGAGGAAACCAAGAAGGCACTAGTTGTAAACATCAAAGATGGTTATGACTGGAGTGCATATGCAGAACAATTTACTGCTGATCTCACTGCTAATCTGGAATTAGTTGCTGAAGTTGATGATGATGACTGGTCTGAAGTTAAAGATCCTAAATATGATGAATCAGATCAAGAAGAAGAGTATGATTGGAGTGACAAAGCAGACCCAAAAGATACCACTGAAGAAGTTGCTCTTATGGCTCAATCAGAACAGCCAAAGGTTGTTAATTCTTCTGATACTGAATCTTCACACTCATATCCTGAAATACCAGTAGAAGTGAGAGAGAAAATGTGCACAAAAGCATGTTTTGATCTAGTTGAACACTACAGAACATATTCATTTAAAATTTGTGACAAGCTCAAACAAGAAGAATCAAAACATAATAAGCTAAAATCAGATCACAAAATTGCTGATGAAAAGATCATGTCTCTTCAAGCATCATGGAACAAAACCATTAAAGAACTTGAACTTGTCAAACAACAACTTGAAGAGATAAACAAAACACTTGAAAAAGAAAAATTGGCACATGCAGCAACTCAAATAGACTTAGCCAAAGTAAAAAGCTCAAAGAAAATGGTTGAGCAACTGGTGAATGGAAGGAATGAAAAAGACAAAACAGGACTAGGATTCACACATGAACCTATGCCTGAATCTATCTCAAAAACATTACCTGATAATTTCAATACTCATGATCATTCACCAGAAAACAAAGCTAAACTGAAGGAATTTCAAGCTCAAAAGAACATTCAAAAGAAAAATGTTGAAGTTTATGAAGAAACTGACTTAAACAAGATCAAAAATGGTCATCCAATCAAAGTTAAATCTTATGAACCTCAACAAAAACAAAAGAAGCTGTTCATACCAAAAAGTGAAAATGTTATTGAACAAACTGAAATAAAGAGTGAAAATTCTGATGTCAATAACAAACTGAAAGAAAAATATGAAGAGGTTAAATCAGATAACAATAATTCTGATGATTCTAGTTCAAATGAACTAACTGAAGTGAAAGAATGTCAAAAGGAATCTTCTCAAGATTCAACTAAACTTCAAAGCAAGAAAACTTCATCTAGATTGCGAAATCAAAGACGAAGAAAAGCTGCAAAAGCAAAGAAAACTGAATCAACTAATCATTCACAGAACAATACTCAAATTAAACCTGTGAAGTTTGTGTCTGCTGGAACTTTTGACTTGAACACAAACACAAAAATAACAAATACACCTAAGATCAAATCTAACTCTGATCTGAGAACAAGTCCAGATCATAAGACTTCCGCTGTGTACAAAAGATTTGAATCAAAGGAGTCAAAGAATTTTGTTCAAGTTCAAAAGAAAAATCCCAAAGATCAAAAGACAAACTTTACTCAAATTAAACAACAAATTAAATTGCCTAACCCAAAATTCAAACAAGAATCAAATGTTGCTTCAACATCAAGGGTAAATAAAATGTTGTTTAAACATTCTGAAAAGTATTGTGATATCTGTGACATGTACAATCATGACATTTCTGAATGTTACTTTAACAAGTATTGTTACATATGTGATATGACAAATCACACCACAGCTGAGTGTTATTTTAACAAATACTGTGCTTTGTGTGATGAAAGAAATCACAATACCAATGATTGTTACTTCAGGAAGAACTCTACAAGGAAGGAATTCAATAATCAAGGTTTTATAAATCCACAATTTATAAGAAATCAGAATATTGGATTTAAATTTTCACAACAACAATCTTCCTTGGGTTTGAGATCTTTCAGAAGAAACAATTCAGAATTTGTCAAATCACAGCCATATCATCAAGAAAAGTTTATTCCTCGATCTGTGAGAATAAACCAAGGAACATTCTCAAATGATTCATACAAGAGTTCAAGATTTCTTAATAATGCTTTGAAATTAAAATCTCAAAGAGATAATCAGTTGGTTTCTCAAAAAGGATTTGAACATGATAAAATTCAAAAGAAACCAGATGTCAACAAACTTCATTTTAAACAATTTACAATTGTTGACAAGTTTGGCAAGCCCAAGACCATCTCGGCTTGGGTTACTAACTTACCTTAAATGTTTGTGAATGCAGGTACGCCCGCGGAGACCAATCAACTCATGGTATGTTGACAGTGGGTGTAGCCGGCATATGACAAGCAATCAAGCCTTATTGCAAGACTTTAAGTTAAAGGACGGTACTCATGTTGCTTTTGGAGGAGATGCAGGTGGAAAGATAACAGGAGAGGGAACAGTGTCCAATGGGATTATAAGTTTTGATAAAGTCAACTTCTGTTCACAGTTGAACTTTAATCTTTTAAGTGTATCCCAAATTTGTGATAAATCTTACTCTGTTCTTTTTGATGAATCTCACTGTTATGTCTTGAAACCAGGTTTTCAGATTAGCAATGACTGGGTGATAGTTAAAGCTGCTAGAGACAGAGATGTATACAAATTGGATATGTCTCAAGTGGATCCTGCAACTGAAACTACTTGCCTGATTGCTAAAGCTTCAAATGATGAAAGCCAGCTTTGGCATAGACGACTTGGTCACTCCAACTTCAAAAACATGAACAAGCTTGTAGCAGGAAATCATGTTATTGGACTTCCTTCCAAAAAGTTTTCAACTACTGATCACTGCTCAGCATGTCTGAAGGGAAAACAACATAGAGCGTCTTATAAGTCCAAGCTGATAAACTCAAATACCAAACCACTCCAGATGTTACATATGGACCTTTTTGGACCAACTAATGTTAGGAGTATTGGTAGAAAATCATATTGTTTAGTCATCATAGATGATTATACAAGATTTTCATGGGTTTTCTTTCTTCAAGCTAAATCTGAAACTGCAGATCTTCTAAAAGAATTCATTAATAAAGTTGAAAATCAACTTGATCAAAAAGTAAAAATAATAAGAAGTGATAATGGAACTGAATTTAAAAATGCTAACATTGATTTGTTTTGTGCAGAAAAAGGGATAGTTCATCAATTCAGTGCTCCCAGAACTCCACAACAAAATGGAGTTGCTGAAAGGAAGAACTGAACTTTGATTGAAGCTGCCCGTTCTATGTTAGCTGATGCTAAACTTCCAATCACTTTCTGGGACGAAGCAATATCCACATCATGTTTTGTTCAGAACAGAATCTTGCTTGTTAAAGATAAAAAGAAAACTCCATATGAGTTGATGTTTGACAGGAAACCAAACATAAATTTTTTAAAATCATTTGGTTGTCCCGTTATGATTCTTAATTCAAGTGATCATTTAGGAAAATTTGAAGAAAAAGCTGATAATGGATTTTTCGTTGGATATTCATCTGTTTCAAAAGCCTATCGAGTGTATAACTCTAGGACAAACACTATTAATGAAACATTCAACGTTAAATTTTTGGAAAACTCTTTTCCATCAGTTTCAAATGGTCCTGCATGGTTATTTGATTTGGATTCTTTGTCAAACTCATTTCAGTCTAACTTGTTTAATCAATCTGATGATTTTTCAGGTAAGAAGAACTCAAGAGGAGATCTTGGATCTTTCAGTGATGATTCAGATTCTGATGATTCAGATGATGCTCGTCCAGATTATCCATTTTTTTCATTTGTCAAGGATTCAACAATCCATTTCCATGACAATGTTCCTGATTCTCCAGCTTCAGATCATTCTGTTTCAGCTGCTCAAGAAGCATCACAACCATTTCCTAATGATGGTACAGAAATTGGACATCCTGGCACATCTTCTATCTCTGGAGATGTAATTGATCATAGTAACTTCGATTACTTTCTCAATTCTCCAACTCAAGTTCCAAATTTCACTCCACATTCCTCTACCTTATTGCAACAGCTCTCCAATCTGAACCAAACAAATCTTGATGTTACTGTTCAAGGAAATGAGATTCCGATATCTCGTATCCACCGGAATCATCCAACATCACATATTATTGGTCCTCTGAATGAAAGAACTACTAGGAGTAAATCTGAACATGCAAATGTTTGTTTATACTCTTGTTTTCTTTCTCAGAATGTTCCTAAAAATGTCACCGAGGCATTACAGGACAATGGTTGGATTGAAGCTATGCAGGAGGAACTTCTTCAATTTTGAAAACAAGAAGTGTGGAAGTTGGTGGAATTACCTGAAGGAGAAAATGCCATAGGCACCAAATGGTTGTTCAGAAATAAAACTGATGATCGTGGCATTGTAATCAGAAACAAAGCAAGACTTGTTGCACAAGGATACACACAGGAAGAAGGAATTGACTATGATGAAGTATTTGCTCCAGTTGCAAGACTCGAATCTATTCGTGTTTTCCTGGCTTATGCATCATTCATGAAATTCAAGGTGTATCAAATGGACGTAAAAGGTGCATTTCTGTATGGTCCAATCACTGATGATGTGTATGTTAAGCAACCTCCGGGCTTTGAGGATGCAGAATTTCCACATCGTGTGTATAAGCTTAGCAAAGCTTTATATGGACTACATCAAGCTCCTAGAATTTGGTATGAGACATTATCTCAACACTTGATCCAACATGGATATACCAGAGGGAAAATCGATCCAACTTTATTCATAAAGAAGGATAATGATAATCTCTTATGTGTGCAAGTGTATGTAGATGATATCATATTTGGTTCTACCAGTCCATCTTTGTGCAAAGAATTTGAAGAGATTATGAAATCTCGGTTTCAAATGAGTTCTATGGGAGAAATAAATTTCTTTCTTGGACTACAAGTTCAACAATCTGCAGATGGTATTTTTATTAATCAAGAGAAGTTCGTTGATAAACTCTTGAAGAAATTCAAACTGCATGATTGTCAATCCATAAGAACTCCAGCAGATGTTAACACCAAGATTGAACCTGATCCTAAAGGAAAATCAGTAGACCAAACTTTATACAGATCTATGATTGGTTCTTTGATGTATCTTACTGCATCACGACCAGACATAATGTATGCTGTTTGTGTCTGTGCAAGGTATCAATCAGACCCGAAAGAATCTCACTTAATTGCTGTCAAAAGAATATTCAGGTATCTCAAAGGTAAACCAGCCTTAGGGCTTTGGTATCCTTATGAAGGTAATTTTGAGTTACATGGATATACAGATAGTGATTATGGTGGATGTTGTCAAGATAGAAAATCTACTACGGGTGGGTGTCAGTTTCTTGGACCCAGATTAGTTTCATGGCAATGTAAGAAACAAACAAATGTTTCTGTCTCAACTGCAAAAGCTGAGTACATAGCTGCGTCAGCAGGATGTTCTCAAATCCTTTGGTTGCAAAACCAACTGCTAGATTATGGGTTCAATTTTCTCAAAACACCCATTTACATTGATAACACTGCTGCTATGTTCATTACAGCTAATCCAGTTCAACACTCAAAAACAAAACATATCGAAATTCGATATCATTTTCTATGAGATAATTCTGAAAAAGGTTTAATCATTTTGATTCAAATAGCAACTGAAAAACAGTTGGCAGACCTATTTACTAAAGCTTTTCTACCAGGAAGGTTTGAGTATTTAGTGGAGTCAATTGGCCTTATTAACCATGTGTAAACCTGGTTACAAATTTGAATTTTTTCATGATCAAATACTTTCCTACATCTGAAATTTTCATAAGGATAACTTTTCATAGTTATTTGCCTGATTGTTTGTGTGTGTGTGCTTTCTTTTATAGAAAAACAAATACAAAAGTAGAAAACCCCAAAATCAAATAGAAAAATATAAATCAAAATCCAAAAATAGAGTGCTTTTCATTTTTCATTCTTTATTTTAGGAATGAATCTGTTTTTGCCTTCTGTGAGAAATGATAGTACATTAGTAAGATCAGTTACATACTTCACTCGCTAATAAAGTCTGACATGATCAGGAATTGTTGTGTAGACACTATCATGCTAGTATACTGAACAAGTAAATTCTTGTGATCACCCACATTCTTATGCTTGTTTGTGTATTCATCTAAGTACATTTGAGTGTATTAGCTTATCAGATTGACTGCTTGTTAAGCTACTCCTGCTCACACCTAATGGTAATGTGACTAATCATGAGATTTTTTACAAGCATCATTTACTTCTCTGTTATGAGTCATCATAGACCTGAAGTACCGAGATATCCTCTGTTGTAAGTCATTACAGACCTGGATATTCTCATTTGATGCAAAAGATGCCAATGTGCACAACCCATTCAAAAGGATGGTTAGAGTTGATCAAATGGTTATCCATGATCATTCTCTGTTAAATTAAGTAACATGAACTCTGATTATGCATATTTGTTAGGTAATAAGTTGAGAATAAGTGCTTTCTTGCATGTCTTGATGATGGTTGATCCTCTTTGTCTTGGTATGAGTCACATCTTGTCATACACCTCTACCATACTCATCCAAGAATTGAAAAAGTAAGTGAGCTGATAGTTTATGTCAAAAACACTCATTTGCTGTCCTTAGATCTTGTGTCTCCTTTGCTGTGATATCACTGACCTGGAACACACTTGATCAGGATTTAATCATTGTCTATGACTATCCACACAATTTTTTATTTTAATGTCTGATCTTATCTAATATGATCTCACTGCAATTAAAGATTCTAGTGTAAATATTAGATTTTTATTCTGATTTAATTTTGATTTTATGCATGTTTTCTTGTGTGCAGGCAATATAACAAAGTTAAGTCTGATATTCTTATGATCTATTAATAAACTTCTAAGTTTTGTGAAACTTAAAAGTTTAGGGGGAGTAATAACCCAATAAGAATATTCTCAGAAAATGAAAATGATCATGTTGAATTGAACGGATGATGCTTTAATTTCAAAGTATGTGTGTGTTGATCAAATGATAAAATGATCTCATAATTTTTAGCAAGGAAAAGCTTCTTTGAAAAGTTTAAATCAAGACAGATGTTGAAATATTTGGTTGTTCATTTTGAAACTAAGATGAAGGGTCAAACTTGTAAATAGTTCAAATTTGAGAGTCAAAAATGAAAATTTGAAACTTTGAGGGTCAAAATGTAAAAATATGCAATATTGTTTGAATATTAGTATGAAATATTACTAATTTGTTTAAACAGTGTGCAGGTGGAAGACTTGAAAAAATTACAAGTGAATGTGGACATTTCAGATTTATTATACGACTAATAGTGCTAATGCTACTGAAAATTGCTTATGCTACTGAAACAGTGCTCATGCTACTGGAACAGTTCTTATGCGACTAACAGTGCTTAAGCGACTAACAGTTCTCATAAGTCTGAAACAGTTCTCATACGGCTAGACTAATGTGTCTAACAGTGCTCATACGACTGCTGTACAGTGCTCATATGTCTAGATACTTGGTGAAATTTTTGACCTAATGAGTCTGAATGATCCTAAAACGACCAACAGTACTCATGAGTCTAAAATTTTTATACTTAGTATAAATAGAACACTTGTGATATTCATTTCATTCTAATTCAAAAACCCTCACAAAACCCTCTGAACACTCGAACTTTCGACTTTCTTCGATCAAAAACCCTTATTTATCGATTGTATTCTCTTCAAACAAAAATTCCCGATTATTGATAGGATTCGTGAGATTGTGAATGTAAGTAAATGAATCATTTTCAACTGATTTCATTTTAAATGAAACATGTTGATGGTCGTCCGATCCCTGTGGGTCGTATGAACCCTAACACTTGACAAAATCACAGAGTTCTTCAAATCGAGAGAAAAATGAGAAAAATTGATGACTGATTCGTGTTCATTTGATGATTTCGATCATTATATTAGGTTAATCTTGTGATAATCTGATGTTTGATTGAATTTTTGGTTCAGGATCTTCGATGAACAGTCTCGGGGATGTTGAACTGATTAAAGAAGATGAACAGTTTCAAAATTTTCAAAATAAAATAAAACAAAATTCAAAATAAAAACAACATTGATACAAATCATCATCTCAGGAATTTAAGAGTTTAATAAAGTGATATAAGATTTCATAAACAGAAGTGTTAAAATGCTAATCAAAAACAATCTTGAAAATTCATCATTTTTAAATTTAAGTGTTTACACTTAAAATTAAAATTCAAGTTGTTTTCAAGATTCAAATTAAATTTAACACATCAGTTTATAATTTCTTAAATCATCATTATTTTAAACTCACAATTAATCATTTGATTCAAAATACACATTATCTAACATCTTTGTTCTTAAATTTTGCAGATGGCAGAACTGAAATTTGTACCTAAGCATAATATTGTTGCATTTTTGAATGATGAAGTTCAAGATGCTTTCTCGTATGAAGAAATGATCAGATTTCTGCTAAGAACCAAATATGTTTATGCCATGTGCTACCAAACAGTAATCTATGACAGGCTTATCAGACAGTTTTGGAATACAGCTCAGGTTGAAGTTGAAGATGGAAGAAAATTTGTAAGGGGCTTTATAACCAGAGATAGAATGATAGAAGTATCCGAAGATTCTATCAGAAATGCTCTGAGATTGGGAGAAAATGATCCAGAAGATATATGTGAATTTTCTTTTGAAGAATGCAGAGAAAGTTTTATGGCTATGGGTCATCCTGATCAGTTTCCTAAGAAACAATTTTTTAGAGCAAGAGTATATAATCACTGGAAGCTTCTGTGTTATATCTTCCAACATTGCTTGTCCAAAAGGAGTGCTGGTTGGAATTCATTTCCTGTGGACATAGCTTCACCAATTGTTGCTGTTGCTACAAACAGAAGATTTAATATGTCGAGATGGATACTGAATGGCTTTGCATTCAGTTTGGAAAAAGGAACAAGGCATAAATACTTAATGTATCCAAGATTCCTCCAAATGATTATTAATGAGGAATATCCTGACATTCATGTGTATGGTGTTGGTGGAGATCGATTGGAGATAGAAAATATGTCTGAAATGACATATAAAAAGTTATCAATGATAACAGGTGCTCAAAATGTACCTATGTTTGACTACATGTTAAATGTAGCAAATGATGAGGTTGACATTAATGTGGAGCATTATCATTTGATAGAGGGAGAACCAATTGATCCTACTGATCTTATAGATGAATTTCCTTTGGAAGAAGATGATCAAGATAATGAAGATGATCAAGATGATGACAATGATGAAGATGATGATAATGATGATCAAGATGATGATAATGATAATGATGGTGATGAAGCTGAGACTCACCAGAATATAATTCATGAATCACCAAGTTCTGAGCATGAAACTGAAGCTCAAAACGAAGATGAAGATATAATAGGTGATGAAGTTCATGAACAAGAAAGTGAGCATGAAGCAGTTGATGATGTAGATGCTTTCATCATTGATGAAACTGCTCATGAAGAAATACATGAAGAGGAACAAGCTCACTTTGAGAATGAACAAGAAATGAATGTTGATGATCAAATCTTTGATTATGAGTTCATTGAGACATTTCAAATTCATCAAGATATACCTGTATCTAAAACTGATGTGGCAGTTCAAACTGAAGAAATTCTTGATGTTGATGAACTCGAAAGCTTAAAAGTTGATAATAAAGCAAAAGAAAAAGAGATTGAAGAATTAAAAGCAGAGCTTGTCTTGTTGAAGAAAGCTAATGAACAATTGAAAGAAGATGGTTTGTCAAAAGATGAAAAGATTGTTGGGTATGCAAAAGATAAAGAAGATGTTATAAAGAACTTTGAAGTTATGATCAAAGATTATGATTTGCTGGAAGAAAAATTCAAGAATCTGTCTGAAGAAAATGAAAGATTGAAGGAAGAATTCACAAAGTTTAAAGAATCAGCAAAGCCCTCTTCTCCAGAAATTATGATTATTGCTGAAAACATTCCAATTGATATTGAAAAAGTATCTGAAAGAGAGAAAGGAAAAAGGAAATTAGATGAAGCTGATGTTGAAGTTATATCTAAAACTTCTGCAAAAGTACAAAGAGTTGAAGAACCTATTGAAAAAGAACATCAAGAGAGTCAAGAGCAAATGAGTCAAGATAAAATTGGTGCTCTTGAAGATTTAGAAGAAGAATTTAATGATGACTGGTATAATGAGGTTGTGGATGATGAAGATGTGATTGAAGAGATTGAAGATCCATCTTTAAGAGATTTTGATCAAAGTTATGATGATATACCCACAGATTTTGAAGAAAGATATCAGTATCTTATAAAGATGAAGTATAACAGAGTGTTTTTAGATGGTTTGACTGTTTCTCAAATAAATGATGAATATGAGAAGTGTTTAGCTGCTGAGTCTTATGCACCAGTTGATCCAAACGAAATAAGTTTAGAACATGGTGAATGGGATAGAAGACAGGAGAGCATAAATGTTGAGGAAATTTCTAGTTCTGAATTGCACCATCCAGATCCAAATGAAATGAGTATAACTGCTTTAAGATCTTGGTTGCAAGCTAGAAATTATCCATGGAAAAGACTGAAGAGATTACAAGGAGAATCGTTGAGAAATTTAGTCAAAAGCTTTCAATTGACTGAAAAGCAATCAAATAAAATGATCATTCTAGATACTGATAATCCTCAGTATTTAGATATTACAAAAAGAACACGAATGTTAAAACCTCAAGAAATCAAGCAGATGGCTCAGAAATCCAATGTGATTGAAAGAAGGAAAGAATTGATGAGCATGTTTTCACAAACAGAGAAACAAGTATACAAAGCCTCTTCTGAACAAATTCAAATTTTTGACAAGTCAAGATCAACAGGTGATCTAGTGAGAAATGTTTTGCAGAGAGGACAATCTGTTGCTGAGCTTTTAAATGCAATGATTGCTCCAGATTTTACAAATCAAGTCAAAATTATAGCATGGAAGTATGATGAGATATTTGATGCATTTTTGATAAAACGAGTAAATGCAGTGTGTGATGTATATCACTTCTACTCTAGCATCATTAAACTTCCAGTGCAAGACTTGAAGGAGTTGAGTAAGCTTGAATTGATAAACCCTACTGAATCAAAACGAGGTTCAATGTTTGTAGAACTTTTGAAAAGAGGACTAGCAAGGACAAATAACTTCCTTGAAACAAGATGTGATCAAGAAGACAAGGAGTACTTTGCTTTTCTCAAGAAAAACAAAAAGTTGAGAGGTTTACAATCAGAGGAAGAACATTTTATGATTGAATTTTCAGATAAGTATTTCGAGAAAGTAACTTCTCCGGGTTTGAAGGTTATAGAAGGAAATCAAAAGTCAAAACCGATTTTGAGATGGTTTTATAATACATCAACTTTTGAGTTGAAGTTGGTCCGAAATCTCGCAAATTGGGATGAGGATTTGATTTCATTGTTTGGAACTTTTGAGCTAAAGCTTTTACACCCGAGTTATATTTCATTCTTGTCTATACAGAAGTTTGAAAAAGTGACTCCTGAGATTGCAGAACAAGATAAGAAATACTTCATCTCAATCATTAATGTAATGAATGCTGCAATGGAGCGAATTTCATTGAGAAAGGCTCTTGCATATGCAAATATAGTAAAAAGAGATATAAAAGACATTGAATTTATGAGAATTTCTCGAAAAGGTGTTTTAGAAGTGTACTGCAAAGAAAGTAAACATCCTATAGAGTTATATGCTAATGTTGATATAGCATGTCTCTCTAAGGATACATTGGAAAGAATGAAGATGTTAGAGATCAAAACAAATGACTCAAAACCAGAACAAGCAATGCTTGCTGGTAAATTCAAGTCATCAATTGATAATGCATTGAGGGAGATTGACATGTATAAGCAAAAGCCAATGTTTAAAGTAAAAGAAGAGCCCGAGGATTTCTTTGCAGATTGAAGATTAAAGAAGATTGAAGAGAGAAGATTCAAGGATAACAGAAAAAGTCAAAGGATGCTGAGAAGATGAAATGAAGACAAAGTCAAGATCAAGACAAAAGAAGAAAAAGAAAAGGATGGAGCTGAACAGAAGACTGAAGACAATGTCAATCTTAGGGGGAGTATTGTTAGGTCCCTTAAAAGATTAACATTTAGTCTTTTATTGTTTAGTGTCTGTTTTTGTATTTTATACTAGTGTAGGGACTTTTTGTGTAAATTTAGTTCCTTAGTTCTAGTATAAATAGCAATAGGCGTAGTGTAGATAGTAAGTTTTTGCATATGTTTTATGAGAACTGCTTTCTATCACTTGTAATCGTCTTTGCAATCAATGGAATATGAATTTTGTTGATTTGTCTTGTTTTGATTACAATTGATTGTATTTTGCTTTGAATTGTTCATAGAATTGATACAGATTGCTCTAATTGATCCTATCACCTCATTTCTTCGATCAGATTTTTGAATGTATTCATTTGTGGCTTGTGTGGTTATCACAATTGCTGCAATAAGCCTTCCATTGATGATGCTCCATAGTCATTCTTACTACTGCTTGGACCTTGGAATGGTGGTTTCTATTGCTGGTAAGGTGGCCTTCGATTCAATCCAGATGATGATTGGTTGTTACCAGCTTCTCTGTAATTCGAGTTGTTCTACCAATTTGAGTTGTTGTTATATGAGTTGTTTGGGCCTCCTACCTAATCAACATTATCAACCATCATAATGCCTTGTGGGCATTCATTTGTCTTGTGTGAATTCCCACATGTGTTGCATTGTGTTAGGGTTTTCTTCAGTTCGGCTTGCAATTGTTCGAATCATTTGGTAAGGGTTTCTAACTGGGCTGTAATTAGTGTTTCAAAGTCTACTTGATGAATGCCTTTAGAATAAGGTTTGTTTCTTAAGGGATTATAAGCAAAGCTCTTCTTAGCTGCTCTTTCAAGGGCTTGGTATGCCTTGGTTGGCATGACACTTCCGAAATCTCCTCACGTACTTTGGTCGACAGCTTGTGTTGGACCAAAAGAACCAATGAGCCAAGATCAGGAAAACCTCTGTCCCACATGACATCACAACAACTGCTGAAAGCTTCATCAGCAGTTTGACAAAGACTGAAGACTCAACAGCTGAAGATCAAAGAACTGAAGAACAACACCTGAAGATCAAAGTCTGAAGACCAAGTGCTGAAGCTTCAGAGTTTGTCACAACAGCTGTAGAAGTTGTCTTCAGTTGTTGTGATGGTTTTTCTCTTTCAGTAGTTTGTAATTTTCCTTTTCAGCAGTTTGTACAACAGCTGAAGAGTTTGTTCTTCAGCTGTTATAGTTCAGTAGTTTATAAACGACTGAAGAGCTTGTTCTTCAGTCGTTGTACCTTTTCAGTAGTTTCTTTTCAGTACTTGTAATAGGTAGAACACTTAGCATTTTGTAAGAAGATGTCAGCTGTTGTGACATCTTCAGTAGTTTAGGTGTTCTATCAGTAGTTTGTTAATAACGGTTGTTGTCACTGTCAAGTGACATCAGCATTAGGTTATTCTTCCCTATATAAGGAAGATGACCTAATTGTAACCGCTGCTAATTACAGCCGCAGTCGAAGCATGTATTGAATGAAATATTCTCTTTTGCAGAACTTCCATCTTTATCTATAACTTACTGTTTTATTGTTAAATCTATTGTGTTCTTGCTTGTTTGTCTAATTCTTGTACTAAATCCGCTGCGAATACAACCTAATTGATCAAACAAGAGGCTAAGATCCTATCAAATGGTATCAGAGCTGGTTAATCATTGATTGATTTAACAATTGATCATTTGAAACTGCTCTTTTGACAGCTACGTTTGATCGAATTAGCAATTTACAAGAATTAGTTATAGAATTTGATTTTCTGCTGCTTCTGACTGTTAAACTTGAGGTTCTCGTGGTTTTTGAGCTAGATGTGTTTTGCTTACCTTGAACTTGACTGAAATCTAAAATGACAACACCAACTAATGATCCTCATAATACTGGCTCCTCAACAAAGCCTCCGATGCTTGTGAGGAGTGAGTATAACATATGGCAACGTCGTATGCTCCACCACTTGTCTGTCAACAGTTCTGGTTGTTGGAAGTCAGTGGTACATGGACCACACATGCCTATGGTGAGCATTCCTGAATCAAATGAGAAGGTTCTGAAGACACCTGAACAATATTCGGACGAAGATCTTAAGATGTTCGAAATTGATGCTAAAGCCCATGGAATTTTGGCTATGGCAATTCCAAATGAGATCTATTCAGGACTTTTACATCATGAAACTGCTCGTGATCTCTGGGTTGCTCTGAAGGAACAATTCGGAGGAACCAATGAGGTCTTAGCAAATACTAGGGAAATCCTCGCCTAACAATATGAGACATTCTCTCATAGGAAGGGTGACACACTGACTCAACAGTATGAGAGATTTTCTTGTCTTATTTCTGAGCTGAAAATGGTTAAACAAGAGTATTCCAATAGTCAAATGAACAACCGTTTTCTTAGATCCCTACCTGAGAGATGGGACACTTATACCATTGTCCTACGCTCCAGTGCAAATCTAGACACTCTATCTCTCACCCAACTTCATGGGAAGCTGCCTACATTTGAAAGAGAGATAGAACAGAAAAGGAAGTTGTCATCATCTGGCAAGCTCACTGATGACTTTTTCTCAGGCAATGCCGCCTTGATAGGTCAAGAGTCAGAATATGCTACATCTGAGAATGCCTATGATGAGCATATTGATTTCTCTAGCAACTCTGAACATGCTTTTGTTGGTGTTGATAGTAGTTCAGGAGGTAGCAGTGATAACTTGTGCTTTCTGACGGAGGACTTAAAGAACATTCCAGATGATGATCTGGAAGAGATGGATATTTTGAGTCAAATGGCTATGATAAATATCAGATCTCAAAAGTTCTACAAGAGAACTGGGAGGAAATTTCCTGGTCTCTCTGGCAAAACCAAAGTTGGTTTTGACAAGAGCAAGTTGAGGTGTCACAAGTGCCAGAGGCTTGGACACTTTGCTAGAGAGTGTAGATCATCTGGATCTAACTCCTCTGCACCCTTTGTGACTTTTCCAAGCAATAGCTCATAGCACAGAGGGCAACATTCCACCAGTTCCAGTCATCCATCACCAGCACAGGCATCACTTGCATACTTTGTGTCTCAGGGTCATATGCCATACCCACACCCCTGCTACTACATGCCTCAGCCAAGTCAAGTTCAAGTACCCCCTGCTCAGCTACCACATGCTCTCCCTGAGCCTCAATCTTCCCAATCTCATCATCAACCCCAACCTCAACAACACAGCTTCTTCACCCCAGGAGTTGTTGACTGGAGTAGTTTACCAGATGACTTATCTGGTCAAGAACAACTATTCCAAGGTGCTGTACAATATGGTGGTGATTATCCTTTTGGGAACCTTGCTCTCATGGCCCTTGAGTCTGCTGATGGGCCATCCTCCAATGCTTCATCACAAGTATCCTCTGAGGCTAAAGCCAAGCTTTGTTCTGATTCATGCATAGCAGCATTTGTTTCTATTAGAGAAGCAAATGTAGCTTTAATTAATAAAAACCTTGTGCTAGAGCAAACCATTTCCAAAAAGAAAGCCGAATTTGAGGCTGCACTTAATCATAAAAATGATGAGATTTATAAGCTTAAATGCCAAATAAAAGATGATAAGGCTAGGGAAGATGTACTTCTAGAGAAGTACAGAGATCTCAAGGAAACTCTTGTAACCACCTAAGTGGAGTGTGATCGATGGGTGCAATCCTGCAAGGGTTTTGAAATGCTTCTTAGTAAGCAATCAGCTTCCAATGTGAAGTTTGGCATTGGTTATAATCACACTGCTCCTCCTATAGATTTTACTTCAAGAGCAGAAGTTGAATCTGATAGAGAGAGCAATAACCAATGCTTCTCATCATGTGACCTACTATCTGATACAGCATCATCAGAGGTGGAGGTCAGCATTAACTTCCAAAACCAATCAGCTGATGCTACCACAGCTGATGGTTCAAATGCTGACTGTCATATGATCAAAGAGTTGATCAACTCAGGTGTTGTCTCTAGAAGTACTGAAAGTACTGGAGAGCAAGTGATAACACCTGAAGTTCAAACCCCAACTACTTCCAGTACTAAAGAGAAGAAAACTACCAGTAGAAAGGGTTTGAAGCCTAATGAAGAGGATGTCAGGAAAGCAGGTACTACAAGGAAGAAAACTGCAAGTACTGAGAGCAAACAGCTGAAGAACAAGTCTTCAGCAGTTTCATCCTCTTCAATAGATGATCAACATAAGATGAAGAAGAAGCCATGTGAGATATGTGGCTTGTTCAATCATCTTACTGATGATTGCTGGTACAAAAGAGGTTCCAAACTCAAACAAAAGGAGAAAATTAAAGAGCACATGAATACAATGAAAAATGAGTTTGAGACCAAGTTTGTACTAGCAACATCAAAGCCTGAAACCCCTAAGCCCAAAAGCAAATCCAAAAAGAAGGTAGGGGTTACTCAGGCAACAACTGAGGTTGCTCAAAACAAGATGATGAAACACAGGAATCCATTATCAGCAAGCCCCATTGTGTCTGAAGAGCTGAAAGCTTTATCTCAAAGTCAGACACAACTTGTAATGATGGTTCAGCATCTGATGGGAAGAGTCAACCAATTAGATGCTCCTGTGTTGAAACCACAGAAAAGGAAATCCAAGCCAAAGGGTTCCTCTTCTACACCATCTCCTTCACCTCAGGCTGTCACACATAACACACCTGTTAGTGTTGCACCTGTTGTTGAGAACAGAGCCAAAACCAAAAAGGTTTGGGTCTCTAAAACTAACTAAGTTGTTGTTATGTTTTTAGGGTTCTTCAACATGCCAAAGAAGCATCTGGTATGTAGACAGTGGAGGATCCATGCATATGACAGGAAGTATTTCCCTTCTTAATGACTACTCTCAAGGAAAGAAGGGATTTTTCTCCTTTGGCAATAATGCAAAGGGTTACATCATTGGAAAAGGCTTTATTTCCAATGGGGAAATAAGGTTTGATGATGTTAACCATGTGAAGAATCTCAAGTACAATCTCTTGAGTGTCAGTCAAATGTGTGATAAAGGCCATGTTGCCCTTTTCACAAGCCAGAACTGTTGGATTCTATCATCCAAAGTTCTAAATTTGATTGACAAGGTGTTGGATGAATATACTCTCCTGAAGGCCAACAGGACAGGAAGAGTATATGCCTTAGATCTTTCCAAAAAGATAGATCTAAAAGGCCATCCTTGCCTATTCTCCAAGGCCTCTCCTCAAGAGTCTACTCTATGGCATAGAAGGCTGGGACATGTTAATTTCAAGAACATGAATCAGCTGATAAACCATGGTTTAGTAAGAGGATTGCCTTTGAAGGAGTTCAAGTGTGAAGACAACTTCACTGCTTGCTTAAAGGGAAAACAACACAGAGTTTCATTCCCTCCAATAGAAGAACCAAAGTCTACTGCCTGCTCGCAACTCTTGCACATGGATCTCTTTAGTCCAGTCAGGGTGATGAGCATGGCAAAGAAGAAATATTGTCTGGTAATTGTGGATGATTACTCCAGATATGTATGGACTTTTTTCTTGCACACCAAGGATGAAGCTGCCAAGGCAATTATGAACTTTGTGTTATTTGTGGAGAAGCAGTATTCCCTGCAGGTCAAGTGAGTGAAGAGTGACAATGGAACAGATATTAGAAACCACACACTTGATGACTTGTACCTGTCTAAGGAAATTAAAAGGCAGTTCAGTATTACCAGAACTCCTGAACAGAATGGTGTGATTGAGAGAAAGAACAGGACTCTCATTTAAGCTGCAAGGTCAATGCTGGCTGACTCAGGACTGCCACTGACCTTTTGGGCTGAAGCTGTCAACACAGCTTGCTATGTGCAGAATATAGCATTAGTGAATCAGAGGTTGATGAAGACTCCTTATGAAGTACTTCATCATTTGGCCCCTCTGATTTCCTTCTTTAGAGCCTTTGGGTGTCCTTGTTTCATTCTCAACACTAGCAATCCACTTCAGAAGTTTGCTAGTAAGGTGGATGCAGGGTATTTTATTGGTTATTCATCAACTTGCAAGGCATAAAAGGTTTTCAACTGTGGGACAAAGATGGTTGAAGAAACTCTACATGTCAAGTTCAATGAATCTCCAAAGGACAAGATTCCACAAAACCCTGTGGAGTTGTTTGATCTGGACATACTGCAATATGTTCCTTATCAACCTCCAGCTGTTGTGCCTGTCAACAGTTCTCCACCTGGTGGTACTGATGATGATGTAGCCAGTACTCACCTTTTCAGGCTTAGTGACCACCTGCCTGAGTCCACTAAACCTAATGCTCCTGTAGCTTCAGCAGCCCCATCCACAACAAATGCTGATGAGATTTCTGCATGCTCTACTTCATTTGAGCTGCCATCTCCTACATGGTTTCAAGAATCTTCATCACCATCTGTTGCTGCTGAAAGTCCTACAAATACTTGCACTGATATTATAGTCTATCAAGAGCTGAAGAATCACCCCACATCTCAAATCATTGGTGATATCAATGCTGGAGTTTCAACCAGGAATCAATTGTCCAACTTCTGCTTCTATGCTCTCTTCATCAGTCAGCAAGAGCCAAAGAACTATCATGTTGCATTAAGAGACAATGGATGGGTTGAAGCAATGCATCTTGAGCTTCTTCAGTTTAGAAAACAGCAAGTGTGGGAGCTTGTTCCTTTACCCCAAGGTAAGTGTGCAATAGGCACTAAATGGGTATTCAGGAACAAAACAGATGAAAAGGGCCAAATTGTCAAGAACAAGGCCAGGCTGGTTGTCCAGGGGTTTGCACAAGAGGAAGGCATCGATTATGATGAAACCTTTGCTCCTGTAGCCAGACTGGAGGCAATTAGATTGTTCTTAGCTTATGCTGCCTTTCATAGTCTTAAGGTTTATCAAATGGATGTCAAAAGTGCCTTCTTATATGGTAAAATAAAGGAGGAAGTTTATGTGTGTCAACCACCAGGTTTTGAGGTTAATAAACATCCTGATTGGGTGTATAAGCTTGATAAGGCTCTTTATGGGCTGAAACAAGCTCCTAGAGCCTGGTATGAGACACTTTCAACTTTTCTTCTAGAAAATAAGTTCACTAGAGGCACCATTGATAAAACCTTATTCATAAAGACTGTAGGACAGCATAAGCTCCTTGTTCAAATTTATGTAGATGACATAACTTTTGCATCCTCTGATCCACAATTGTGTGATGAATTCACAAAGCTCATGAAGCAAAAGTTTGAAATGAGTGCTATGGGGGAATTACAGTTCTTTCTAGGTTTGCAAATCAAACAAAGGGCTGATGGAATCTTTATTCATCAGTCCAAATACACCAAAGAGTTGTTGCATAAGTTTGATTTACAAAATTGTAAGCCCTGTTCTACTCCCATGAGCAACATCACACAACTGGATGTAGATGAGAAAGGTAAAGCGGTTGATGAAACCCTTTACAGATGTATGATTGGTTCCTTGATGTACCTTACGGCTTCTAGACCAGATATCATGTTTGAAACATGTGTCTGTGCTAGATTTCAGGCTGCACCTAAAGAATCCCATTTGATTGCAGTCAAAAGGATCTTTAGATATCTGCAGGGCACCCAATCACTAGGTTTTTGGTATTCAACTGGGCATTCTTGCAAATTAGTTGCTTTCTCTGATAGTGACTATGCAGGATGCAAAGTCACCAGAAAATCCACTTCTGGTGGTTGCCAATTCCTAGGCAATTGTTTAGTTTCTTGGCAGAGTAAGAAACAAACATCAATTACTACTTCCACTGCTGAAGCTGAGTACATTGCTGCTGCAAGTTGTACATCTCAGGTACTCTGGCTTTAGAATCAATTACTGGATTATGGCATTACAGAGACTAGGACTCCATTATTAACGGATAGTGCTTCAGCTCTTTGCATTGTTAAAAAACCAGTCCAGCACTCTAGGACCAAACATATAGAGGTCAGACATCATTTTATAACAGATTGCTATGAAAAAGGTCTGATTGATCCAAAGTTTGTGCCTAGTGCTGATGAGCTTGCAGACATCTTTAGTAAGCCTTTAGATAGTGCCACATTTCAAAATTTGGTACTAAGGCTTGGTATGCTGCAGCTAGAATAATTTGACTAATACTGATGCTCTCAGTTCACAAGTACAGATGAGCATTGGTATGCAAAGGTCAAATATAAGTACTGATGAATCATTTAGTCTTCAGCATTTTCACAACTACTGAAGAATAAAATGATTCAAAGTACTGAAGTACATTATTTGTTGAAAACAGCTGATGTAGTTACAACTACTGATGTAGTTATAACTACTGATGTATAGTTTTCAAACAAATAAGTACTGAAGAACAAATTCTGTTCACAAGTACTGATGTGTAATCTTACACATAAGTACTGAAGACAATTTGTTCACCAGTTCTGAATAATTTATTTCATCTGCACTTATAAACATCTGTTCACAAGAGATGAAGAATAAATATTCACAAGAGCTGAAGGGGCAATGAAACATCTGAAAGTCAGCCAAAGAGCTGATGAGTAAATGTAGAGGTCAGAATGAAACAACTGAATTGACGGAAACAGCTGATCAGTAACTTTACTCTTCAGCTGATACCTACATCTGCTGTTTCATACCCAAACAACTGAAGGACAAAACCATGTCTTCAGTAGTTTCACAACTACTGATGATTAACACCAAGTCCTCAGTTATTTACAACAACTGAAGCAAAACCATGTCTTCAGTAGTTCATAACTACTGATGTCAGTAGTTTATAACTACTGAAGGCTAACACCAAGTCTTCAGTTGTTACAACGTCTGAAGATGAAAACCATGTCTTCAGTAGTTTATAACTACTGATGACTAACAACAAGTCTTCAGCCGTTTACAACATCTGAAGGACAAAACCAAGGTCTCAGTAGTTTCAACTACTGAAGACTAATACCAAGTCCTCAGATGTTACAACCACTGAAGGTTCAAACCACGTCATCAGTAGTTTCAACAACTGATGACTAACACTAAAACCTTCAGTAGTTTTCTTTCAGCCTTTGCCATACCCTATAAATACCCAACCTTCAGAGCTTTTCATTCTCACTTGACCTAAATTTCAAAAACCTCTGAAACTTCCCATACATCATTAATGGCGACCATGCAACTCAAGCCTCGACACAACTGTGTTGCGTACCTCACTAAATCGCCATTCTGGACAATGTTCCATCATGCCGTCGATCTGATGACCGATTCACCTTACCAAACGGCCTTCCTTATCAACCCCACCATATACACCGATTCCCTATCGGAGTCCTGGACGAACATAACCGTTCAAACCGGAGAGAACAATGGCGAGGTCTCTCTCCGGTCGTCCGTGAACAACCACCCGGTGGTCATTACTCCAGCTACAATCCGACAAACCCTAAAGCTAGAGGATGCCACTTTCCCAACCTCTTACCCCAAAGGCACCCCTGATCTCTCTTTCACTACCAATGACTATCAGGGTGACCTCGCTGCTTCTACTTTGTTGAAGAAACATTTCCCAGATCCTCAACGCCTTATATTTCATATGGTGAATGTTTGTCTGGCCCCGAAAACATCTTCATGGGACCAGATGTCCACAAGGTGGCAACAGGTATTGTACTCTATCTTTGAGAAACAACCACTTAATTTTACTGAAATAATATTTTTGGAACTCAAAGACATGGCCTCAAAACCATTTGCAAACCATTGGATTTTATATCCTCGGTTCATTATGGCCATGATAGAGAACCAGCTTAATGTTGAGGGACTTGTTAGCATTGGGGTCCCTGCCATGGCTGTTCTAGCTGAGGTATACTCCAGGCACAACACCGACCAGACACTCAACAGGCTGCCAAGCTGCGAAAACCCACGCAGCTGGAACCCACAGCCTCCACCTCCAAGTCTAAAGTCCCCACCAAGCCCAAATCCAAAAAGAAACCCACAAAGGCTACTCAGGGAGATGAGTCCCCTGAGGATGCCCCTGCAACACAAATGCAGGAATTGACTGCTGGTCAGATTCTCCCAGCAGTCACCACGACTCCACCTACCACAACCGCACAGGTTTCCTCTCAACAGGAGCCTGATGCAACCATTTCAGGGGCTGCCACAAATCTGGAATCTTTCTCAATTGAGAAGATTGCCATTCAAGAGCACATTCCTCCCCATGTGCACTCTGCTTCTAGCCCATCACCCACTGAAACCGCCCCACAAAGCCCTACCCTAATAATCGCCAAAGTGTTGACCCATCTAAGCACTCCACCCTCTCCCCAGAAACCAATTACCACTGGGGTATCTCCAACCGAAGAGAGGGTGGAACCAAGTGTTGATGGGAACCCACAACATAGAGAATCACATATCTCATCTCCCAGTGTGGCTAGGGAGATAGGATATTCTGGTGAGGCTGCCACTTCCCCTGCATCAACATCTGAGTAGGGAGAAGCTGGTACCATCAATAAGACCTTACCAGAGGCAACTACTGATGATGGATCAAATCCGGAGGCTGGAAGTCCCCAGAACAAAGACAAAGGGGCACATGCAACAATTGAGCCACACTTAGTGCATGTACATCCTGACACTGTCAGGAGGTCAGGTGATTCAGTGCAAACTGATGATGACCTAAGCTTCTTCTATGATGTAGTTGCTCAGAATACCATCCTAGAGGATGAGGTCAGCATAATCAAAGAGCTGCTGGCCAAAATGTCTCAAGATGCAAGTCCATCTGCCACCATAAACCCACAGATGGCACCTTCACCTAAAGGTCTCACACACACTCAGCCACTTCCACAAACTCAGCCACCTGCCTCTGCTTCTGGCACTAGTTCTCAGGAACAGAACCCTCCTGAGCAACTAGTTGCTATCTTCCAAAAATCCCTACCCCTCATCACACCACTAATCACAGACATTGTGATGAAAACCCTTGATGAGAGGCTTCCCTCACAAATACAGCCCATGGTGGAAGCTGCTGTGGCCAAAACACTTGCTGATAGTCAAACCCTAACCAATGCAACCAAAAAGGGGGAGACATCAGTGCAAGCTAAGAGGAAGAGGGTAGAGGAAGAGAAAGAAGTAGGGAGAGAGGAGGAAAACGAGAGGGAGAGGATTGAGGAGACTGAGAGGGTGAAAGGGAAGGAGAAGGTGAGGGAGGACAGAGCTGAACAGATAGAAGTGGCTGAAATCCAAAAAGATTTCAGTGTCACTTATAAAAAGAAGAGAGGAGAGAAGGAGGGAGAGAAGGTAGAGAAGATGGATACTGATCTAGCAGTCCTTGTCAAGGAGGCTGATGCTGAGCATAGCCGATCAATGGACTCTATCATTGATTAGCTGTTCAGGCAAGGCTTTGACAAGGACACTGCCATACTAGATCAGGAAATTAGGAAGTTGGAATTAAAAGAGATAGAATACCGATGGACTAGTCATAGACAAGAGGAGAGAAAGAGACTTGATGCTATGAGTAGGTTCATTTTGAAGTATCTGGGGAGACCAGTTGTAGGTGTGAGAGCTTGGACCAGGGACAGAATCTTGGCTATAACCACCAAGATCTGTTCGGCTGGTAAATTTACCAAGGGACTGGTCGCAGAAGCCATATCAGAAGCCGGTGCTGGGAACAGGACTTTGCTAGTCAAACAGACTAAACCTTCCCTCATTTCTAGATTGCTAGCAAAGCCTGCCCAAATTCCCACACCAACAACCCAAACACAACCCACAAAACCAACCCTTTCACCATCAAAACCTATTGCCGATGATCCACCCTTGCAGAAGAAGAGAAGGGTGTTGAGGGTGCAAGAGGAAGAAGAAGAGGAGGATGAGGAGAATAGAATGCCTCTTTCGGCAGTATACCCTTACCTAAAGCCAATCCTAAACCCATCACTCCCACCTCACAAATGGATGCTGTGAGGGTTAAGAAAGAAGAAGAAGAACAGCAGAAACGTCATGATGAAGAAATGCTGAAAAGCATTGACAAAACTTATGCTGCTTCTACTTCTATAATGAACATGAAGAAGGAAGCTCTGATACTCTACACTCTCAAACAAACTTTTCAATATGATAAAGATAGGGTGAGAACTTGGCCTGATCCTAGGGTGGCTCACAGGATCATTAAGAAAGACATTCCTGTGAGATACAAGAGCCAAGTGAAGAAGATCGTAGATGAAGTGATCACAGTGGCTCTTGTAATAACACCCTGGGAGATTGTAGAGGAGTTCAAGGAAGCCTATAGAGCTAAGCAGCCACCGTAAACGATGTTGGAGAATAGGGTGGTTAGGAAAGGCTTAGTCTATAAGAGGCTTGAGAACTTCCAAAAGGATGAGCTCAACCTGCTACTAGAAGGCAGACATCCTGATGAATTTGCCTATAGGCAGATTACAACAATTGAGCTCAAGAATGGCAAACAGGCCAAGTTTGTCTCAGAGCTGTATGGCCGTGAAGGATTATTTGAAGGTGAGGCTGAGGACCTGTCCATGGAAGAACAAATTACATTCCTCAGAGCCTACACCCGAGAATCCTACAGGCTCATACATGGGACTTAGTTCTCATGGATGGAACAACAGCCCAGTGTCCAGTTCCCCAAGACAGGGTTCCCATCCATACTATGCCAATCAAATCTCAGAGACCTCTTCCCAGGCCAGTGCTTATTTGGGTCAACTTCTGATTTGATCCAGAAGGAAATAGACCAACTTTTCTACCAACAATAAGTGGGACAATAAAATGCTTAAAGGTTTTGGCTGCATTGGTTCAGCGGGAGTTTATTGGACCAAAAGAACCAATGAGCCAAGATCAGGAAAACCTCTGTCCCACATGACATCACAACAACTGCTGAAATCTTCATCAACAGTTTGACAAAGACTGAAGACTCAACAGCTGAAGATCAAAGAACTGAAGAACAACACCTGAAGATCAAAGTCTGAAGACCAAGTGCTAAAGCTTCAGAGTTTGTCACAACAGCTGAAGAAGTTGTCTTCAGTTATTGTGATGGTTTTTCTCTTTGAGATAGTTTGTAATTTTCCTTTTTAGTAGTTTGTACAACAGCTGAAGAGTTTGTTCTTCAGCTGTTATAGTTCAGTAGTTTGTAAACGACTGAAGAGCTTGTACTTTAGTCGTTGTACCTTTTCAGTAGTTTTTTTTCAGTACTTGTAATAGGTAGAACACTTACCATTTTGTAAGAAGATGTCAGCTGTTGTGACATCTTCAGTAGTTTAGGTGTTCTATCAGTAGTTTGTTAATAACAGTTGTTGTCACTGTCAAGTGACATCAGCATTAGGTTATTCTTCCCTATATAAGGAACATGACCTAATTGTAGCCGCTGCTAATTACAGCCGCAGTCAAAGCATGTATTGAATGAAATATTCTCTTTTGCAGAACTTCCATCTTTCTCTATAACTTACTGTTTTATTGTTAAATCTATTGTGTTCTTGCTTGTTTGTCTAATTCTTGTACTAAATCCGCTGCGAATACAACCTAATTGATCAAACAAGAGGCTAGGATCATGTCAGCTTGTTTGTGTGCTCCGCTAATTCATCGAAAGAGGTTTGACACTGCAGCCACAGATCAAGTCCGTGATCTGGGCATATTTGAAGGAGACCTTTGTATCTTTCCCATGCTGCATGTCAGGATTAATCATCGTCTTGGCAAAAGCTTTTGATGCTGCTTCTCAATTTGACAGTGCGATCGAGTGGAAAGTATTTCAAAAGGAATTCTTCAACCGTTTACACCCATGTAGTGATAGAACCAGGCAAAAGCGAATCAACCAGTCAATGTCTTGGCCTCGAAGTGAAAATGGAAAAAGTCTTAGTCTAATGGCATCATCTGAACAGTTATTTATTTTGAAAGTTGCACAGATACGAAGGAATCATGAGATTTGAGCGTTTAGATGTTCGTCTTACAATCTGTGAAGTTGAACAGAGTTTTCTACTAGTTGGATGATGCTAGACTTAATCTCAAATTTATTTGCCGCTATTGCTGGTTGGACAACGGTAGACGCATAATCATCGATTGACGGTGTTGCATAGTGTGCCTTCCAAAACGTCTTCGGGTGGTTAGACAACGTTAGACTCTTCCTTTCCTCGTCTTGATTAGGCGTGTCTTCATCGGATGGTGTACCTTCCAAAACTTGTTCTTCGATGATTGTTGCTATTTGTCATGGTCTTTCACGTAACCTTTAACGGAAAAGACGTTCAGGTTCCAAAAGAGGCGTAATAAGTTCAGGACTAGACGAGTCGGACATACATTATCTTAAAGAAGCATAAACTAACGAAGGCATAGAATGAATCAGGAAAATGCAACTAACTAACTAACTAACTAAGGTAAACTAACTAACAAAATAAAATAAATTTGAAACAAAAATATATAAACAGGATATAGATAAGATAGTAAAAAATTTAGATTGTCTTTCAAAACTGCGGGTGTGTCCCTGGCAACGGTGCCAAAAACTTAGTGTGTGCGTGTAGTATATATATTTTGATAAATATTTTTCGTACAGATTCAGTTTTAATTGGTTATTGCTAATACTAACCCACACACATAAAAGGCAAGTGTACCTGTCGTGTAGTAATATAGTGATGGTAAGAACCGAGTATCAATCTGTGGACACACCAAGCCTACTCAACAACATTAATGATTGACTATGAGATTAGATTTTTGTTTGAGAAAATGATAAGTCGTATTGATATAATTAAACATTGTTAGGGTTTAAAAAATAATAATTTAAATAAAGTAGAAGTAGAATTGAAACTTTTGGATTTAAAACCAGGGAATAAAGGCTATCTTCCTAATTAGATTACACTTATGTAACTGTGATGAATTGGTGGTGTGATTAAAGATATTGATTAAAGTAACAATGTTAATGTTTATAAATGTGAGCTGGTGCAATTTCTCATCTATTCCCTCCATAGTGACTAGGACCTTGTCAGGATGAGACTTATTGAATAAATCAAAGCCACCCGTAATGTAGGTAAATCTCCTGTAACCTTATGATATACGATTTCTAAGAACATAACTTAATGTTAAAAAGAGAGTTGATCGAGTTCCTTTCTAACATATCACATAACATTCACTGTAGATTTCTCAGACTTATAAAAGGTAACCTGCAATTGATCAGACAGTTAAGGTGATATGATTTCCAATAACCATTTCTGATTCATTAGCCATGGATTTAATATGAAGACCGGTTTGCTAATAAAAGTTAGTTTATACGTTTTTTAACCTTGTATGACATTCAAAATTACATCGTAAGTTTATAACTTCCCGTTCAAATGTAGATGCTACCGTCAAAAGTTTTCCTAACATTAACATAATATAAATCACACCACTAGTTCATCACACATTTCATATGTTTCGTCTAATTAGGATGATGATGAGAGTTTAGCTCATAATAAGCTTGAACATAACACAAAGTATCATAGAAGATAGATATGAAATCATCGGTGATCCACAATGGATGATGTTTCGACAATCCCGAGCTTCTTCCAAGTGTTGTATTCACCTCCCTAGGCTTGAAATGATATTTGAGTCTTGATTCCTAAGGGAATTGAGCAAAGTAACTCCCCCATCAAAAGCATGCTCAAGTGGTGTAAGGCCCCGTTCCTAGAGACCTCACAGTTGATCATTCATAGCACTAAATGTATACTTCGTAAAATACCGCACTGGAATTCAATTATCAAAAGCCATTCATTGCATTCATAAGTACCGTTGTTATGCAATAAAACATTGTTAAGTTACAAAAGAAAACCTTCGTTAGTTGCATCACAAAACAACAATAATAACATGTGTGAATGGATGCCAATCTTGCCCTGCCAAGTAGCCTCACCCTCGTGCCATCCTCAGCAACATTTTCTGCCAACTGAAAATACATAAAAGTCAGTATTGCTGAGTGAGTTCTAGTTTTATATGTATGTAACATACTCTTTTCCTTTAAACACTTCCTCTGCTTTCACACATGTTCGTTCATTATTTCACTCCTATTCGTTCGTTTCGTACTTTATCTTTATCATTTGTTTCCTACTTTATCTTTATCATTCGTTGATTCTAGATCCTGTCAAGCTTTTCCCCCATCGTGGCCTGAAGCCACCGTTCTAGGCACAAAGCCCCGTTTCTAACTGGCACAAATCCCCGTTTCTAACTGACACAAAGCCGTATCATATCTTGGCATAAAGCCTGGGGTTGAATGAAAAGGATCCCGTTTCGTACTATGGGTTCAATCACCTAGACTGATCCCCCTGTGTGTGAACCCTTATGGGTTAAAATCGCACGTTATAAGACACACAGTTGAGCTAACAACTCTCAAGGAGTTGTGAACCTCCTTTAAATCTGCTTGCAAGCCTTTTCTTTATTTCATTATGTTTCATTTTTCATCTTTGTTAACTTTCACTTCGTTATGTTATACTTTACATTCATTCACACATACGTCATACTACGTAAAGTGATAACATAATATTTACCGTATATTATAATATAATATATATACGTTTTGTAAATCACTAAAAGATAACACTTTATATTTATATACATATCACACATTCATCATCACATTACACATGTTCCAAGCATAAACCTTCACATATTCATGCTTAGAATAGTCCAAAACAGTCCAATAGTCAAACTAGGGTCAAACCCTAAAATTCTGTTTTTCCTCAAAATTCCAGAAAAGTTTCTAAGTGTTGGGTGCATGGGAACTATTTAGGCATATGAGGACTGTTTGGGTGTTTCTTTACTATGCAGGCGCATGAGCCTATACTTAACCATTTCCTCACTTAGGTGCATGAGGACTGTTTGGGCGTTTCTTTACTATGCATGCGCATCAAACTTCACTTAGAAGTTTCTAAGGCAAATCAAGGCGTATGGGTTACTGTTTAGGAGCATTATCTCATACTTAGATTTTTCAGCCTATTATTCAGACGCATGGGCCCAATGGGTGCTTGACCTTACTTAAAACTTTTCTAAGAAAAATAGTGGGCGCATGGGCCCTGTTTAGGTGCATGAACACCATCTTATATGTTTCTAACACATTTTTCAGTCCCAAACAATGTCTTAGCATATTCTAAGCCTTACACTACCATACTAAGCCTTAACATAACATGTATAGCCATAAACTACCAACATACAAGCATATACTCATACAGCCATACATATACATATTTACAAAAATCATTTGCATGCATTTTCAGCTCCGAAAATGTTGTAAAACAAGTAAAACATGGGGTCTAGAGACTCACCTTAGCTGCTTTCAAGCCCCAACACTCGGACTTGAACTTTCCAACGAATCAGAACACCTAGATGTGTCTAAACACACAAAAACCAAGCACACATACACATAAGAACATATATTCTTGGCTTCCTAGTTAAAACACAAACAAAACCGAACTAACTAAGTAAAATTTACTTACCATGATCGAGTCTAGCTGCTCTCTCTCTACAACCGAAGAAGAATTTGCTTTCTCTCTCTAAACTTTCGAAGCAGTTCGTGTGCAGAAAGTGTGGGCGTCCTTGCCACCTTTTAAATAAAACAATAAAATTATTTTGTCCCTTTTACACCTTTAACCCCTCTACTTTGGCTATCTTTTCTTTTTCCTACAAAATATCTTTCTTTTCTTTTCCTCCTTTCTTTTCCTTTCTTTGAATTGACAAAATTTTCGGGTGTTACAAGTGCTGAACTTAGGCTTCTATTAATAGGCTTTCTGGAGTCTTTAAGCACAACCCCATGCCTAAAAGTCATGGTCTCGTGCTAGAAAATTGTACGTAAAAGCTAGTCGGCTCGTACACTCAGATGTTGTAGGACACGTCCTGTGTTGAATAGGGCATGGCCTCGTGTTTGTAGTGGGGCACGGCCCCGTGCCTCCTAGGGCATGCCACCGTGCCTCGGGTCTGGGAACCAGACTTTTTGTCCTATCAAATGTCCAAACACGGGGGTGTGCCAATTTAAGCATGAGGGTGTGTTTCAGGAAAGTAATTGGGGCGTGCATAATGAGGCACGACCCCATGCTTGGACTCCAAAGCTTGGATTTCTCTAATTTCATGTCAAATATGCTTCTTTTGTCCATCGTGCCCTTTTTGACACCTCAAAACACAATTTAACAATTTTAAGAAGATAATCATCAATTTAAGGAAGATATTAAGGAATAATTGATGTGCCTTTGATAGGATTTTTATGTATAATTTAGATAACATCAATGCCCCTCCTCCGCCAGCTTATGTACCCACGCCGAGCCATTCAAAACCTTTCACCAGCTACAGAAACTCAAAACTGATCATTAGTTGGGCGAATGATGCAGAAAAGGAGATGTATGTAGTGAAGAGAAATGCTGGTGTCATAAAGCACTATTTGGAGGAGCACGACTTTCATACACTCAAAGCGTTTGACTTATATGCTATGGGTCGTGTTCCGTTGATCACTCCGAGCAACTATGGAAAAGGGAATTGGATAAGGAACACTATATGAAGCCAGAGTAAGGCTAACTTCAAAGACTTCAAAACTGGTAAATCCAAAGTTATTGAAGATGAGACGTGTATAGACCCTAATACTAACAAGGAAATGAATATACGGGTTTATAAGCATCCAAGATATATGAGGAAGATCCCTATACATGTTCCTGTGGCAGTTAACAACTTCTCTAAGCTGATGTGGTGGAGTTGTGAGAAGGAGACGGGACACGTGATGATTATATTCTAAGTTCTTCTCATGAGATTGATCTTATGTTATTGTTGATCCTTACAATCTTGACTAGTAAATTATTGTCCATTATACTTTCCAACTTATGTAGATCTTTGCTAATCAGATGATGATGAAAATCTACAAATGAGGCCTCGAATATTGTTCTCTAGAATCTGAAGATAGCTGAATATGAACTATTGCTGATGTTCAAGACTCTTAATCCGGTCATTTTTCTTTTGATTTAATGCATGTGAATAATATATCTATTAGGTTTTCTCCAACATCTCCCTCTCTAGTGCTTGAAATCTCTTTTCAATTGTAACAAATATAGGTAAACTAGAAGAAGTTATAGTAGCATGCCTTTGCTCGAGAGGAGTGTTAAGATAATCCTCCATAACCAAATGTGCAATCATCATCTTGACCTCTCAGAGGTGTACTTTTGATATAATCTAAAGTGGGCATAGGTGATGATGTTACAAAAGTATATTCTGTAAGAATCAATGGAATCTCTTGACGAACAGACTCACTTACAGTGACTGAAGGCTCAGACACTTGTATGTCTCTGATAGGTGATACAAAGTCATTCGGGTCCGACGCATTCTAACCACACCTCATCCTCTAACCCTACCATGTATGCTAACATTAGAATCAGTTCTCTTTCTTTCCATACTCTTCTTCATCTTTCGATTGGCTGGTGAATCCTCTAGTATAAAATCTGTATCAGTGTCCTTAACAGTGCGTTTGGTAGCACATAAGGAACTTCACGAATATGATTACTATCTATCTCATTCGAACATGTGATAGGATCAAAGTTGATCGATCTATGATGATATGTAATGTAATTCAATCAAAACAAACACAAGTAATCAAATCAATGCAAACATAACAGAAAAATTCATAGCTTTTCATTGATAGTAAGCATAGACAATACAAGTGTAGAGAACAGTTACAAGTCGTTCAACTGATGCTAACAACTATTGTCTCCCTATCCAATACATACTATGCTATTTATACTCTCAAGAAAACATAAGGAACATCTATTTACACAAACAGTCCCTAAACTATGACAAAACTATACAATAGACTAACAAAGACTAAATGTTAATCTTCAAGAGGCTTTTACAATAATATTCCCCCTAAGATTTACATTGTCTTTAGTCTTCCAAATCTTCAATGTTCTATCTTTTCTCTTTTGTCTTCATTCAGCAAAGAAATCTTCTCGTTCTTCTTTGATCTTGAACATTGGCTTCTCTTTGTACATTTCTTGTTCTCTCAAGACTTTTGCAATTGCAGAATTAAACTTGCTTGCTAAAATACCTTGTTCTGGTTTAGATTCATTTTTTTATCTCCATTTGATTCATAACCTCCAATGTTTATTTCGACAAACTTGCGATATCAATGTTAGCATACAACTCAAGAGGTTTTGGATACTCTTTAGAATGAACCTCTAGCACTCCTTTACTTGAGATCCTCATGAATTCTATTGCTTTGATATCCTACTTCACTATATTGGCATAAGCTAAAGCTTTTCTCAATGATATTCTTTCTATTGCTGCATTCATAACTTTGATAATAGACAAGAAATAATTTCTATCATTCTCTGCAACTTCTGGTACTACTTTGTCAAACTTCTGAATTGACAAAAATGAGATGTAACTGGGATGTAAGAGTTTTAATTCAAACACTCCAAACAATGAAATCATGTCACGATTCCAATCCTCTAGATCTCGAACTAACTTCAACACAAACGTATCAACATTATAGAACCATCTCAAAATTGGTTTGGACTTTTGAGTTCCATCAATAACTTTCAATCTAGGAGTAGTTACCTTTTCAAAATATTGATCACTGAATGCAATCAAAAATTTTTCTTCTTCAACTTGTTTAGCACCATATTTTATTTTCATTTTCAAAGAATTAAAGTACTCTTAATCTTCTTGATCACATCGAGTTTGCAAAAATGAACTCATTCGTGTTATGCCTCTGTTTAATAACTGTACAAAATTTTCACCTCGACTAGCTCTTGTCGGGTTGATTAGGGGCAGTTTATTCAACTCCTTTAAATCTTAAACATGCAGCTTTATAATATTCGAGAAAAAATTATAAACATCACAAATTGCATTAACTCTTTTTATCAAAAATGCATCGAAAACTTCATCGTATTTCCATGCCACAATCTTAACATCCTTGGTCGTATCTGGAACAATCATTGCATTAAGCAGTTCTAAAATTGATTGTCCTTTTTACAATATATTCCAAACCAAGTCTCCTGTTGTTTGAGCTTTATTCCATAATTGCTTCTGCTCCATGGATACTTGATATGCTTGTTTCTCTATTTCTGGAAACATCTTCATTAGCTCCTTTCTTTTTTCATACACACTGCTCTTCATTGCCATTGATTTCATCTCTTGAGGTTTCAAAATCCTTGTTCTCTTTGTTATCCCCAAATATTGTGGAATGTCCATGTCAATCACAATCATATCTTGAGGTTTCAAAATCCTCGTTCTCTTTGTTTCTTAAAAGCTTCTTACCAAATTCCTTAATGATTCTACTTGTAATCTATTAAGCTTCTTCCTTGGGTAATTTTGAGATTGTAGCCACATTCTTAAAGCATTTTTATTCTTGTCATCAGGATTAGGATGATGTAACTCTAATGTAGAAAGTTCTTCAACATTTATGCTTTTTTGAAGAGGATTCCACTCTCCATGCTCGACAACTATCTCATCAGGATCAATTGGAGCAATAGATTCAGGTGTTATGCACTTCTCAAATTCTTCATTAATTTGAGAGACAGTTAAGCCATCAACAAATGCTCTATTATACTTCATCTTGATCAATTAGTTATACATGTCTTCAATATCTATAGGTACATCATCTGGCACTGTCTCAATTGGAGAGAAATTATGTTCAAAATTGGCTTCAACTATATCTTCATCTTCATGAACCTCATCGTACCAGTCATCGTCAAATTCAGTTTCCAAATCATCAAGAGCACCTATTTTCTCTTGAACAATCGATTCTTCTTCTTGACTTGCAGGCTTATCAACAGTCTTTTGAACTTTTGTTGATGATTCAGGTAGAACTGAAACATCTATATCATTAATTTTTCTTTTACCTTTATCAACTTTAGAGATCTTCTCAACATCAATTAGATTTACTTCAGAAATGATCATAACTTCTGCAGATAAAGACTTTTCACTTTCTTTCATTCTTTCTAATTCTTCTTTCAAAAGTTCATTTTCCTCTTTCAACTTATTGAAATTTTCTTCCATCAGGTCATAATCTTTCATCATAACTTCAAAAGTCTTCACATTCTCTTCTTTGTTTTTATCAAGATCAGCAATTTCTTTATCTTTCATTTATACTACTTCCTCCAACTTCTTATTTTCTTCTTTTAACTCTTTTATGATTTCTTCTTGAGCTTTGTTAACTTCTTTCAAAGTCTCAATCATATCCATATCATGACCATCTTCAGTTTGTATAGACATATTTTCGGTTGTTTTAGGATGAGTTTCTTCAGATATCAACACTTCTTGAAATGTTTGAATAGGTCAGCAATAGGTGTAGAGCTTTGAAAAACACGCTCTAACATCACTGCATCAATATAATCAAACTCAAAATTATGTTGTTGCTCTAGTTCTTCATTTACATTAGCATGCCATCTCGTCATCAGCATGAATTTCTTCATTAACTTCTTTATCATGATCATCATCAATAGTAGTTTTTTCATTATTACCCTCAGCTATATCATCATCACCATCATTATCATCATTATTACTTGTAGAGCTTTCATCATCATCAGGCTCATCATCTTCATTCATCATCATCTTCATCTTCATCATTATCAAATGGTTCTTAAGGTACTTCTTCAATAAGATCATTTGGATCTACTGGTTCATCCTCAATCAAATGAAAATGATCTACAGTGATTTCTACCTCATATCAAGCAACATTCATCTTGTATTCAAACATAGGTACATTTGGTGCACCTGTGATCATAGCCAGTCTTTTATAAGATATGTCAGTCATATGTTGAACCATTAAGAATTCTCCACCAACTCCAAAAAAATGAAAATCAGGGTGTTATTCATAGATTATCATCTGTAAGAATCTAGGGTACATCAGATATTTGTTCCCGATCCCTTTCTCCAAGTTAAAGATAAAACCATTAAGAATCCATCTTGACATATTTAATGTTCTGTTTGTTGCAAGAGCTACAATGGGAGATGCTATGTCAACGGGAAAAGAGTTCCAACATGTGCTCCTTTTAGACATGCAATGCTGAAATATATAACACAATAGCTTCTAGTGATTGTAGACTCTAGCTCTGAAAAATTGTTTCTTTAGAAAATTATCTGGGTGACCCATAGCAATGAATATTTCTCTACATTCATTAAATGAGAGTTCTGCTATGTCTTCAGGGTCACTTTGTCCTAGTCTTAAAGCTTCTCTGATAGATTCTTCACATAGTTCAATCATTCTATCATTAGTAATAAATCCCCTCAAAACTTTTCTGCCTTCATCATTAATCTCAACTATGACAGTGTTCCAAAACCTCTTGATCAATCTTGCATATATGACTGGTTGATAACACATAGCATACACATACTTAGTTCTTAGCAAGAACCTAATCATCTCCTCATAACACACAGCATCTTGAATATCTTCATTGAGCAATGCTACTACGTTATGTTTAGGTTCAAATTTTAACTCAGCCATCCGAAAAAATAAAACAAGAACTTTAGTTAATTGGATTTTAACACTTTGAAATCAATGAATATTTATTAAAATATAAAAAATTATTATGTTTTAAAATCTTTTAATCTAACTTACACTTTGAAAAATTTTCTAAGTGTTTATGTGTGACACCCCGTAATCCCAGGTTAACACTATTCAAACCACTGTCGTTATCATTGGCACATACTCGTTAATACTCGAAACGTATACAAACACCGCCACCGACATCGTTAAATAAATAATGATAAAATACTAACACGGCTGTTTGTAGAGGATTCACATAAACGGGATTTCCTAAGGAATCTCTTAATTAACATAGCTCGCCCATCTACGTCGTTATCAACCGAAACAAATTCCGGAACTCGGGGACTAAGTGCGAGGACCAAACGTGACAAATTTCCAAAATATGGCTGGGTATATAAACCCCTTACCAGCCAATTTTTCATTCCACTCCCAAATTCTTCCATCTTCTTCACTTTCTTCCTCTACACTTTTCTACCACCTACTAGCACCACGAACCGCCTCGTTTGAGCTCGATTTCGCCGGCTAAACCATGCAACAGCTGAGAAACCACGTTCCCAGCAGGTAGGCGACCTTGGTCATCAATTTTATTGCTCGTTTCTCTGCTGCAAATTTGGGGTTTGGGTGTTCGGGTTCAACCCGAATGCATGTGGTCGTGGGGGTGTGTGTGAGGTCAATCAGCATGTGCATTTTTCTTAGACATGTTAGGAAAGTGTTTCTGGAAGTCCTGATTATGTGAAAACCGAGCAGGGAACGGCCGAAGGCTGTTCAGCCCGTCCAGCAGTCGCGATCTGCTGCAGTTCGCGACTGGGCCAGTCATGCGACTGAGTCATGCGACTGGGCCCATCGTGCGAGTGAGTGGTGTGACTGGGCCAGTCATGCAAATGAGTCCATACGTATGTGCGTGACGTGCGAATGAATGCATGCGATTGAGAGTGTGTGCGATTGAGTCAACCGGATGAAATGTGTGCGACTGAGTACCACCCGACTGAAGGTCCAATCGCACGAATGAAGGTTCATTCGTGCGATTGGTTGTTGAGTCGGGTGAATGGGTGATGTGTGGTACGACTGAATGCTAAGTCATACGAGTGAGGGTTCAACCGTACGAATGAGGTTGATTCGTACGATTGAAGGCCCATTCGTGCGAATGAAGTGTCCAGTCGTGCGTCTAGCCTTGATATGCGATTGGAGTCATTGTGAGTGAATTCTCCTTGTGTGCGGTGTGCCTATCATGTGATGATATGGTAACAATCAATAAAGTGTCATTTCTTGACCACAAAGATTAAAGTCAATGCAATCAACAAGCACATACTTTTTCAACATAACAGAACCTAACCATTTACAAATATCGACAACCCATTTGGGAATCTACAAAAATCTGATATGTCTATGCCTGCTTGTGTGTGTTACACCCACGACCGAACCCATGCAACCCGACCCGACTGAACATGTCTATTAATGCTGAACACAACATTAATGCTTAACATAACTGTCAATAGGTGTTTGACAGCGCATCGTAAACAACCCTTGGGAGACTTTCATCCTACATACTTACTACATCATCAGTGAGTTTCACGGCCCCTATTTTACTCTTTCCTTTTGGGGGAGAAAACATGCAAAACAGATTTACATAAATGGTTGTAGTATTATTGATATCGCTTGTTACGTTAGTGCAAACACACAACATGTCCGGACACACTCGAACCGTTAGTAATGGGATTAGCAAGGTAATTTTGAGTAGTACTACTGGGTCTGACAAACCCCGCCCGGGCTAGTCGCGCTAGCTTGATTGGAGGTCAAACGGGTGCCTTATTGACCTAACATTTGTCATTGTCCGATGAGACGTGACAGGGATACAACAAACACGTATAGGACGTAAACAGTCAGCTTCGGTTCGAAACGCTAAGTAACAAGAACATAGGCTAGCTACCTAACGATATCCTCTATATACTAAACCATTGAAACGCAAACCATTGAACGTTTACGAACACATTTCTTGTTGATTAAACCTGTGAACTCACCAACTTTATGTTGACACATTTTAGCATGTTTTCTCAGGTCACAGGAACGCATAAGCTCATGATGCACGCTAAGGAAACGCACTCAGGACATGCATTCATCTATTTTATTTTCGGCATTGAACATTTTGTCTAAACATGGATATTGTAACTGTACTGTAATGGATTTACAAACTATGTACACGCTTCCGTATTGTTGTGAATTTTGTTTATGTTCTATGGAATGAAGTCAAATGTTTATTTTAAATTCATATAGTGTCGTTCGATATGACTGTGTCTGAGATCCTAATATGTCACACGCCTAACGGTAAAACCCCGTTCGTGGAAATTGAGGGTGTGACAGATTGGTATCAGAGCCACAGGTTATAGAGAACTAGGATTGCATTGCATCTAGACTATAGCCTTAGACACAACACTAGTATTGCACAGACACTTTTACATGGTTACCACTGTTGTGCAAACAACCTTCTGGTGTACTGATATTACACTGCTGAGCAAACATAACATTATGGGTATGACATGTGTGTCATTACCGGCTGACAGAGGGGTGGAGAATCCCGCTCACTCACTACCAACGTTTACACTTGATCCTTTACTCTCGGAGTGGAAGCAACAACAAATTGAATCAAACATTTCCACGATTGGAACACGAAACTCTTTTCTAACACACCCGACAAGCTTAACTATGACAAACAAGGAGAACAACACCTCACTCTTCCAATTCTCTCATACTTGTTACCATTCCCAACATATCCTATCCCCTACACTAGCCCGAGCAGTAAGTGAGGGACAACAAAGATATTCAAGTCTGTTAGAGAATCGGACTTAGACATTCAAACACTTAGAACTTCGAAGAGAAGAAGGCCAAATAGTCTTGATTCCCGTTATTATCTTAACCAAATCTCTTGTACAACCTTAGTACAACTTTAGTTATTCGACTCTTGGTATAACAAGTATATCTTTGATACTTCTATCATTGATAACACTCGGTACTGGACAAGGTACGCTATCTCGAATAGGGGGAACCATGTGTGACCATGCCAAGCAAATTAGAATCACGGGTGCACACGTAATTGTAATTTGTTGTGCATAAGAATTCTGGTAACTCTAATGGGGGATAACGGCTATGATCAGTACAAATTCTCAATTTCATACTTGGAGGCATGAGGCCTCGGATCCTCATAAGGCCTCGCTATCGATATGCAAACAAACCCTTCATTCTTACTAGCATGATACAATTTATTATTGTCAATAATTATTATCCGGTTATTGATTAATATGTGTTGTGAATTGAAGAAATCATGTCTGGAAGAAGAGCTGGACGCGCGGGTGGACGAGGAAATATCACCCTGACTCAAGCCGAGCTGAATGCTATCATCAATGAGTGCGTGGCTGATGCGCTTGTAGCTTATTAGCAGGCCCGCAGACAGGACCAGAACGACCAAAATCCGAATCAAGGAGGTCCAACAGCCTGTACCTTCAAGATGTTTATGGATTGCAAGCCTCATTCTTTCAGCGGTTCTGAGGGTGCTGTCACATTGCTTCGCTGGCTGGAGAAACTCGAGTCAGTGTTTGCCATGTGCAACTGTCCTGATGGAAATCACGTCAAGTACGCCTCCGGCACATTGGAGGGACCAGCCCTGACGTGGTGGAACTCACAAGTCCAAACCTTAGGGCTTGGTGCTGCAAATGGTATGCCATGGGATGATTTCAAGATTTTGATGAAAGAAGAGTACTGCCCCAGGAGCAAGGTCTAGAAACTGGAGGCAGAATTTTGGAATTTAAAGATGATTGTTTCTGACATTGAGGAGTACACGACTCGTTCGCACGAGTTGGCTACATTATGTCCTCAGATGGTGACTTCGGCCTACAAGCGGATTGAAAAATACATTGATGGTCTAGCTCCCTAAATCCAGGCTAGTGTGATGGCTGCTGATCCTGTCACTATTCAGCAGGCCATCCGACTGGCTTACAAACTCACCGACCAGGCAGTGGCACAGGGCACCTTGCCTAAGCGTGGTGCTGCTTCTGGTTCATCTGATCACAAAAGGAAATGGGAAGGTAACAACAGCAAGTCTTCAAGCTCCAACAACACCCAGCAACAACAGACCAAAAAGTTTGACCCATCAAGAAGCTTCACCAACAACAATCGGAATAGCAACAACAACAACTATGGTCAGGGATCGAGCAGCTACGTGGACAAGAATCCTAAGTGTAACCGATGCAACTTCCATAATCATGGCCCCGTGTGATCGACTCCGTTGTCAGAGATGTGGAAAGATAGGTCATGCAGCCAAAGACTGCAGGGGTGAACTAATGACTCAGCAACAACAACCCCAACAACAACGCCAGGGCGGAGTGACTAGAGCCTGCTATGAGTGTGGTAAGGAGGGTCACTACATGAAGGATTGCCCACAGCTGAAGGGTGGAAACAAGGGTAATAATGGGGGCAATGCCAAGGGTCGTGCATTCGTGATCGGTTCTGGCGAGGCAAGGGATGACCAGAATGTGGTTACTGGTACGTTTCCCCTGAATGGTTGTTTTGCTTCTATATTATTTGATACTGGAGCTAATAGGAGCTTTGTTTCCAACAAGTTCAATAAGTTCTTAGATGTAACCCTAGCTATCATGGAACCTAGTTATGTTGTAGAATTGGCTGACGGAAAACTAATTGAGGCAACTCATATCATTAAGGGGTGCAGACTAGGATTATGTGGTCATGAGATAGATATAGACCTGATGCCTGTCACACTTGGTAGTTTCGACGTAGTTGTGGGTATGGACTGGCTATCCAAGAATCAAGCTGAGATCATCTGCGGAGAGAAAATCGTTCGTATACCACTTCCTAGTGGTGAAATTTTGTCGGTTAAGGGCGAAAGGAGTGGCATGGTCTCCGGAATCATCTCCTACATGAAAGCTCAGAAGTGTTTGCGTAAGGGTCATACCGCTTTCCTAGCCATGGTCACTGAAAAAGAAACTGAGGAAAAGAAAATTGAAGACATCCTTGTTGTACGTGATTATCCTGAGGTTTTCCCTAAAGACCTACCCGGTCTCCCACCGCATCGCCAAGTTAAGTTCCAAATTGATTTGGCACTGGGAGCCGCCCCTATCGCGAGTGCACCGTACAGATTAGTTCCAAGGGAACTGCAAGAGCTGTCTACGTAATTGAAGAAACTATTGGATAAAGGTTTTTCAGACCTAGCTCATCACCGTGGGGAGCCCCAGTTCTGTTTGTCAAGAAGAAGGACGGAACCTTTCGCATGTGTATCGATTACAGAGAATTGAACAAGGTGACAATTAAGAATCGTTATCCTCTCCCGCGCATCAATGATCTGTTCGATCAACTACAAGGGTCGAGTTTCTATTCCAAGATAGACCTAAGATCGGGTTATCATCAACTAAGGATACGAGAAGAAGACATTTCAAAGACTGCTTTCAGGATGAGGTATGGCCACTACGAGTTATTGGTTATGCCATTCGGGTTGACCAATGCACCAGCGGTTTTCATGGACCTAATGAACCGCGCGTGCAAACCCTATCTAGACAAGTTCGCCATTGTCTTCATCGATGACATCCTTACTTACTCAAGGAATAAGGAAGAACACGAAGAGCACCTTAGACTGATTCTGGAGCTGTTGAGACAAGAACAATTGTATGCAAAATTTTCAAACAGCGACTTCTGGATACGAGAGGTCCATTTCTTGGGTCATGTGGTCAATGAGAATGGGATACACGTAGACCCGGCAAAGTAGCAGCTATCAAGAACTGGGCTACGCCTAAGACTCCGACTGAGGTACGACAGTTTCTCGGGTTGGCTGGCTATTATCGACGGTTCATCGAAGGGTTCTCGAAGATTGCTCAACCTCTCACCGCATTGACTCATAAAGGCACTACGTACGATTGGGGTGATAAACAAGAATCTGCATTCCAGGTCCTGAAGCAGAAACTCTGTACAGCACCGATTCTATCCCTGCCTGAGGGAACCGATGATTTTGTAGTTTATTGTGATGCTTCTATACAAGGCCTCAGTTGCGTGCTAATGCAACGCAATAAGGTGATTTCCTATGCATCCCGACAATTGAAGATACACGAGAAAAACTACACGACACACGACTTAGAGCTTGGAGCAGTTGTGTTTGCACTCAAGATATGGAGACACTACTTGTACGGTACCAAGTGCACCATTTACACCGATCACAAGAGTCTCCAGTACATCTTTGAACAGAAGGAGCTAAATATGAGACAACGTCGTTGGGTCGAGTTGTTAAACGACTGTGACTGTACGATCAAGTATCATCCGGGCGAGGCAATGTAGTAGAAGACGCCCTAAGTCGGAAGGAAACACTCAAGCCAAGACGAGTTCGAGCATTGCAACTCACCATTCACACCGGTTTACCAGATCAGATCCGTAATGCTCAACCTGAGGCGTTAAGAGACGAGAACCTGAAACCCGAATCGCTACGAGGCATGGAGAAGCAACTAGAAACCAAGTCTGACGGAATCCACTACTTCATGGATCGAACATGGATTCCCTCATATGGAAACCTACGAGAACTGGTAATGGACGAAGCTCACAAATCACGGTACTTAATCCACCCAGGCTCAGACAAGATGTACCACGACCTGAAGGTTCTTTACTGGTGGCCAAACATGAAAGCAGATATCGCCACCTACGTGAGCAGATGTTTGACCTGTTCTAAAGTTAAGGTGGAGTATCAACGACCCTCCGGACTACTTCAACAACCGGAAATTCCAGTATGGAAGTGGGAGCAGATATCAATGGATTTCATCACAAAACTGCCGAGAACTCCCAGCGGATGCGATACTATTTGGGTGATCGTAGATCGTCTGACGAAGTCCGTGCACTTCCTGGCAATCCGGGAGACTGACCGCCTGGAAAAGTTAACTCGTATCTACCTAAGGGAAGTAGTCTCTCGGCACGGTGTGCTGATTTCCATCATCTCTGATCGTGACGCTCGATTCACTTCACACTTCTGGCAATCTTTGCAACAAGCATTGGGGACGCGGTTGGATATGAGCACCGCGTATCACCCTCAAACCGATGGCCAGAGCGAGCGAACAATCCAGACTTTAGAAGACATGTTACGTGCCTACGTCATAGATTTCGGCAGCAGTTGGGAAACTCACTTACCGCTAGTTGAGTTTTCTTACAACAATAGCTATCACACGTTGATCAAAGCTGCTCCATTTAAGGCACTGTATGGGCGTAATTGCCGATCACCTATTTGTTGGGTGGAAGTTGGGGAAAGTCAACTCACCGGCCCTGAACTTGTGCACGAGACGACTGAGAAGATCGTACAGATCCGTAACCATATGGCAGCAGCCCGTGACCGACAGAAAAGTTACGCTGATAAGCGTCGCCGACCGTTGGAATTCCAAATAGGTGACAAGGTGCTTTTGAAAGTGTCACCTTGGAAGGGTGTGATTCGTTTCGGGAAACGTGGGAAACTAAGCCCTAGGTACGTGGGACCGTTTGAGGTTGTCAAACGGGTTGGCCCCGTGGCCTATCAGTTGAACCTACCCGAAGAACTCCGTGGAGTACCCGATGTGTTCCACGTCTCCAACTTGAGGAAATGCCTTGCAGACGAGACTCTTATCGTTCCGTTAGACGAGATACATGTGGACGAACAACTACATTTCGTCGAGGAACCGGTGGAAGTCATGGATCGACAAATCAAGACGCTCAAACATAGTCGTATCCCTATCGTCAAGGTTCGTTGGAACTCAAAGCGTGGACCAGAGTTTACCTGGGAACACGAGGATCAGATGAAGAAGAAGTACCAGCAACTGTTCCAAGATCAGGCATCTACCTCTTAGAATACGCAGCAACTCTATTCAACAGGCGTCACAAACCGAGAGCCTTGTACTTCCCCGTAGAACCTCGTAACATGATGTGCTAATTTTCGGGATGAAAATTCCTGCAACAAGGGGATGATGTGACACCCCGTAATCCCAGGTTAACACTATTCAAACCACTTTCGTTATCATTGGCACATACTCGTTAATACTCGAAACGTATACAAACACCGCCACCGACATCGTTAAATAAATAATGATAAAATTCTAACACGGGTGTTTGTAGAGGATTCACATAAACGGGATTTCCTAAGGAATCCTCTTAATTAACATAGCTCGCCCATCTACGTCGTTATCAACTGAAACAAATTCGGGAACTCGGGGACTAAGTGCGAGGACCAAACGTGACAAATTTCCAAACTATGGATGGGTATATAAACCCCTTACCAGCCAATTTTTCATTCCACTCCCAAATTCTTCCATCTTCTTCACTTTCTTCCTCTACACTTTTCTACCACCTACTAGCACCACGAACCGCCTCGTTTGAGCTCGATTTCGCCGGCTAAACCACGCAATAGCCGAGAAACCACGTTCCTAGCAGGTAGGTGACGTTGGTCATCCATTTTATTGCTCGTTTCTCTGCTACAAATTTGGGGTTCGGGTGTTCGGGTTCAACCCGAATGCATGTGGTCGTGGGGGTGTGTGTGAGGTCAATCAGCATGTGCATTTTGCTTAGACATGTTAGGAAAGTGTTTCTGGAAGTCCTGATTGTGTGAAAACCGAGCACGGAACGGCCGAAGGCTGTTCAGCCCGTCCAGCAGTCGCGATCTGCTGCAGTTCGTGACTGGGCCAGTCATGCGACTGAGTCATGCGACTGGGCCCATCGTGCGACTGAGTGGTGTGACTGGGCCAGTCATGCGAATGAGTCCATACGTATGTGCGTGACGTGTGAATGAATGCATGCAATTGAGAGTGTGTGCGATTGAGTCAACCGGATGAAATGTGTGCGACTGAGTACCACCCGACTGAAGGTCCAATCGCACGAATGAAGGTTCATTCGTGCGATTAATTGTTGAGTCGGGTGAATGGGTGATGTGTGGTACGACTGAATGCTAAGTCGTACGAGTGAGGGTTCAACCGTACGAATGAGGTTGATTCGTACGATTGAAGGCCCATTCGTGCGAATGAAGTGTCCACTCGTGCGAATGAAGTGTCCACTCGTGCGTCTAGCCTTGATATGCGATTGGAGTCATTGTGAGTGAATTCTCCTTGTGTGCGGTGTGCCTATCATGTGATGATATGGTAACAATCAATAAAGTGTCATTTCTTGACCACAAAGATTAAAGTCAACGCAATCAACAAGCACATACTTTTTCAACATAACAGAACCTAACCATTACAAATATCGACAACCCATTTGGGAATCTACATAAATCTGATACGTCTATGCCTGCTTGTGTGTGTGACACCCACGACCGAACCCATGCAACCCGACCCGACTGAACATGTCTATTAACGCTGAACACAACATTAATGCTTAACATAACTGTCAATAGGTGTTTGACAGCGCATCGTAAACAAACCTTGGGAGACATTCATCCTACATACTTACTATATCATCAGTGAGTTTCACGGCCCCTATTTTACTCTCTTTCCTTTTGGGGGAGAAAACATGCAAAACAGATTTACATAAATGCTTGTAGTATTATTGATATCGCTTGTTACGTTAGTGCAAACACACAACATGTCCTGACACACTCCAACCGTTAGTAATGGGATTAGCGAGGTAATTTTGAGTAGTACTACTGGGTCTGACAAACCCCGCCCGGGCTAGTCGCGCTAGCTTGATTGGAGGTCAAACGGGTGCCTTATTGACCTAACATTTGTCATTGTCCGATGAGACGTGACGAGGATACAACAAACACATATAGGACGTAAACAGTCAGCTTCGGTTCGAAACGCTAAGTAACAAGAACATAGGCTAGCTACCTAACGTTATGCTCTATATACTAAACCATTGAAACGCAAACCATTGAACGTTTACGAACACATTTCTTGTTGATTAAACCTGTGAACTCACCAACTTTATGTTGACACATTTTAGCATGTTTTCTCAGGTCACAGGAACGCATAAGCTCATGATGCACGCTAAGGAAACGCACTCAGGACATGCATTCATCTATTTTATTTTCAGCATTGAACATTTTGTCTAAACATGGATATTGTAACTGTACTGTAATGGATTTACAAACTATGTACACGCTTCCGCATTGTTGTGAATTTTGTTTATGTTCTATGGAATGAAGTCAAATGTTTATTTTAAATTCATATAGTGTCGTTCGATATGACTGTGTCTGAGATCCTGGTATGTCACACGCCTAACGGTAAAACCCCGTTCGTGGAAATTGAGGGTGTGACATTATGTATTCTGTTCAAGAACAAAATACATTCAAGTTAGTGTATAAATGATTTTAAACATAGTAATTCATTAATTTTTAATCAAACAGATTACAAAATGATTTTTTTATAATTTTTTCATTTTTATTAAAAACTCAAAATTTTGTCTGTTCATCTTCAACAATTCGACTAATGATAAATATCTGAATCAATGTTGATTAAAATCATATTTAAATGTCTCAATATGTTCGAAATCAAGTTTATATCAACAATCAATCATCAATATCAGTTCTTAATTCCCATTTCGTTCATAAATTTCAAAAATTTCAATCGACTAAGGTTCATACGCCCGAATAGCAATGAAACGCGCAATTAAAATCAAATAATAAACATGAAATTGTATGAATTTGTTCATGAACTAATGTTTAGAATCTCAAAAACAAACTATCAATTGCAAGTTTAGAACAAGAATCAATCAGAATATGAGAATCAAGGGTGTTCGATAGTCCGGTGTGAGAGTTCAAGGGTTTTTGAGTGAATGAAATGACTGAAATCACAAAGTGTTGTATTTATACTAAGTAAAATTTTTAGGTGCATGAGCACTATTTGTGCGCATGAGATTGATTATTAAACTACGCGCATGAGATTGATTATTAAACTAAGTATTTAGGTGCATAAGCACTGTTTGTGCGCATGGGGTTAGATGCATGAGCACTGTCCAGACGCATAAGCACTGTTTAGGCGTTTTTGCACTGTTCAGGCGCATATGACTAGCTGAAACGCCCAACACTTGGTAATTTTTCACTTAAAACACCCAACTCTTGAAAGTATGGTACTGTGTAGGCACATGAGCATGAATGAAACGCCCAACACTTGACCAAAATGTCAGACTTATGAGAATTGTTTAGGCGCATGAGGTTGTCTTAAACGCCTAACACACTTGTAAAATCTCTGAAAAATCATCATGCTCCTAATTGAACTTTTGAACACTAGTTAGGCGCATGGGATGAATTTCATGAGTCTAACACTTGTAATTTTTAAATCTTCCACCTGAACACTGTTTAAACACATTAGTACTATTCATATACTAATTTTTTTAAACAATTTGTCAAATTTTGACTTTCACCCAAAATTTTCATAATCAACCCTCAATTTTGAACTTTTGACATTTCAAACTTTTACTTTTAATTTAAAATTTTATTTTTTTTATGTTTTCACCTTTTTTAATTTTTTTATTTAAATTTTCAAAACAGAATTTCCCGTCATTTTAGTCTTTGATTTTAGTAAATAATCTTATATTAAAATGTTGCAAGAAGCTTTTCCACTTTAAAATATTTTAGGTTTATTTTGTACATTATATCAAACACACACATGCTTGAACTTTTTAACTTCTTCCTTTTCATCCAAAACTTTTAATTTTGAATTTTCATATCTTGAAATTTAAGTAATTTTCCCTTAGACACTTTTACTTTTTACTCCCCTTGAACTTTCAAGCTTAATAAAACTTAGAAGTTTCTTGAATTTTCATATAAGGATAACACTAATCATTGTTAATATGCCTGCACACAGAAAACATTCAAAAATCAAAATTAAATCAGTATAGAAGTCTAATATTTAAAATTGAATCAATGTCTGCAGTGAGATCATATCAGTTAAGATCAACATATTAAAATAAAATAAATGATGAATAGTCATAGACAATGATTAAATCCTAATCAAGTGTATTCTAGGTCAGTGATTTCACAGCAAAGGAGACACAAGATCCAAGAACAGACAATGTGTGTTTTTGACAAAAGAATCAGCCCACTTACTTTTTTAATTCTTAGATTGATTAGGTGTAAGGACCCGTTCCTGGAGACCTCACAGTTGGTCATTCATAGCAATAAATATACATAATATAATACCTTTCATAAAACAATGCAGCAGAAGTCATTAAAAAAACCATTCATTTTATTAATAATTATTGTTGTTATGCAATACAACATCGTTCAAACTACAAAGGAAAACTTTCATTGATTGCATTACAAAACAACAATAATAACATGTGTGAATGGATGCCAATCTTGCCCTGCCGAGTAATCTCGCTGTGTGCCATCCTCAGCAACCATTACCTGCCTACTGAAAATGCATAAAGTCAGCGTTGCTGAGTGAGTTCTAGTTTTAGTGTATAAAAATACCTTACACATTTCGTACATAAAATACTCTTTTCATATATAGGCTTTCAAACATGTTCATTCATTCTTACACGTATTCATTCATTTCATAGTTTATCATTTCACTCGTTTCATAGTTTATCATTATCTTTCGTCATCGTTCGTTTCGTACTTTATCATTCGTACTTCTTCGCTCATTTCTTACTGATTGTAGATCCTGTCAGTCTTTTCCCACATCGTGGTCCGAAACCACCATTCCGAGCACAAAGCCCCTTTACTATTAGGCACGAAGCCCGTGGCCCGAAGCCACCATTCCGGGCACAAAGCCTCATTACTAATTGGCAAAAAGCTCGTGGCCTGAGGCCACCATTCTGGGCACGAAGCCTCATTTCTATCTGGCATAAAGCCCGAGATCGAATGACAAGGATCCTGTTTCGTACTATGGATTCAGTCACCAAGACTGATCCCCTGTGTGTGAACCCTCATGGGTTAACCAAAATTGCACGTCATTATGCACACAGTTGAGCTAACAACTCTCACAGAGTTGTGGTCCTCATTTCTTTCTGCTTGCAAGCCCTTACTTTCTTTCATTACGTTTCACTTTTCATCTTTGTTATCTTTCACTTCATTATGTTATACTTTACATTCATTCATACACTCGTCATACTACGCTAGTCATAACACAATACTTAACATATATTATAATATAATATATAAATATGTTTTGAAATTTAATAAAAGATAACACTTTATACTTATATACATATCATCCATTCATCCTCACATCATACAAGTTCTAAGCATAAGCCCTCACATTTTTCATGCTAAGAATAGTCGAATATAGCCCATAAGTCAAACTAGGGTCAAACCCTAAAATTCTATTTTTCCTCAAAAATTCAGAAAATTTGCTAAGTGTTTGGGTGCATGGACACTATTTAGGAGCATCAGGACTATTTAGGCGCATCAGGACTATTTGGGCGTTTCTTGACTATGCAGGCGCATGAGCCTACACTTAACCGTTTTCACACTTAGGCACATGAGCCCTTGGGCGCATAGGCACTATTTAGGCGCATCGCCCCTATACTTAGGCGTTTCTCCAAAGACAGGCGCATGAACAACTGTTCAGACGCATCAACGTTTACTTAGAAATTTCTAAGGCCATTCTAGGAGCATGAGCTACTGTTTGGGCGCATCATCTCATACTTAGACTTTTAAGCCTATTTTTCTGGCGCATGGGCCTTGTTTGGGCGCATGACCTTACCTAAAACTTTTCTAAGGTAGAATAGTGGGCGTATGGGCCCTATTTGGGCGCATGAACACCATCTCATATGTTTCTAACATATTTTTCAGTCCCAAACAATGTCCAAGCATGTTCTAAGCCTTAAACTATCATTCTAAGCCTTAACATAACATGTACAACCATAAACTACCAACATACAAGCATATATTCATACGGTCATACATATAACATTTTTATAAGAATCATTTACATGTATTTTCAGCCCTGAAAAAGTTGTAAAACAAGTAAAACATGGGGTCTAGAGACTCACCTTAGCTGCTTTCAAGTTTAAATCCTTTCAACATGAACTTTCAAAAGCTTTTAACACCTATACATGTCCAAGGACATATCACCGAACACATACATACATACGAGAACATGTAAAAGTCGGTTTTATGGCCAAAAATCCATAAAAACTAACCCAATTGCGTTAAATTTGCTTACCTTATACGAATTCAGCTGTTTCTCTCTCTAGAACCGAAGCTCTTTTGCTTTCTCACTCTAAAATATCGAGCAGTGGGTGTAGCAGGGTAGTTGTGGGCGGCCATGCCACCTTTTAAAAAAATAATAATATTGTTTTGTCATATTTACACTTAGCCCCCTCCACTTTGGCTTCCTTTCCTTTTCCTACAAAATGCTTTTCTTTTCTTTTCTTATTTCTTTTCCTTTCTTTTATTTGACAAAATTTTCTGGGTGTTACAAGTCCACCCCCCTTAAAGAGGTTTTGTCCCTGAAACTTATCAGTCCTTAAATAACTGTGGGTAATGCTATCTCATCTCTTCCTCAGTCTCTACGTAGACTCTGAACCCTTCCTGGCCTTCCACTGCATTGGCACCAGTGGAACCACTTTATTTCTCAATCTCTTCTCCTTCCGATCAATGATTGCCACTGGCTGCTCTACATAATTGAGCCGTCATCCACTTCGATATCATCTAGTGGTACAATCATATCTTCATCGGCTAATCACATTCTCAGATAAGATACATGGAAGGTCGGATGAATTCCACTTAACTCATCGTGCAATTCTAACCGATAGGCCACCTCTCCTACTCGTACGATGATTCGGAAAGGCCCTATATACCTCGGGCTTAGCTTGCCCCTCTTCCGGAACCGAATGCTTCCTTTCCAAGGTGAGACCTTCAACATAACCCGGTCGCCCACCTTGACTTCGATCGGTCTACGCCTCTTGTCGGCCTTACCACTTTTGCCTATCTTTTGTTGCCTTCATGAAGGCCTTAATCTTATCCAACTTCTCAGTTGTAGCCTTGAACACTTCAAATCTTCCCAGCTCTTTCTGCCTAATATCACCCCAACATACAGACGTCCTACACCTCCTACCGTATAGCATCTCGTAAGGTGGCATACCAATGCTAGGATGATAACTGTTGTTATACGAGAATTCTGCTAATGGTATGTGGTCATCCCAACTTCCTCTGAAATTGATCACGCATGCTCGAAGCATATCCTCGAGCGTCTGGATCATCCTCTCAGACCGACCATCTATCTGAGGATGATAAGCCGTGCTAATGTGTAGCCTTGTCCCCATCGCATCATGAAATCCCTTCTAAAACTTGGATGTAAACCGAGTGTCACGATCAGATACAATAGACACCGGCACACCGTGACGAGCTACAATCTCTTTAACAAACAGATCCGCCAGTCTCTCGGATAAGTACGTCTCGTGGATCGATAAGAAGTGAGCACTCTTGGTTAGATGATCAACAATCACCCAGATGGTATCGTTCCCCTTCGCCGTGTGGTGTAACTTCGTAATGAAGTCCATGGTGATATGATCGCACTTCCACTCGGGTATATCCAATGGTTGGATCTTCCCGTATGGCTTTTGATGTTCTGCCTTCACTCGCAAGCAAGTAAGGCACTTACTCACATACTCCACCATGTCTCGTTTCATACCCGGCCGCCAGTAGTCCTTCTTCATGTTGTGATACATCTTGGTGGCGCCTGGATGAATAGAGTATCGAGTCTTATAAGCCTCATCCATAATCGTCCCCTTAGATCTTCGTATCAGGTAATCCACATCCTTTTATTTCGGGTTCTAAGACCGTGAGTATTCTCACCCAACTTTACGAGTAGTCCTCTCATCCTTTCAGAGTTAAGGCGATCTTCTTTCAACGCATCCTCTTGAAATCCCTTCACCTGTGTCATCACATCAGCAGTCATCACCACTTGATAAGCCTTTACCCGAATCAGCTCGGGTCTCTCCCTTCGACTAAGGGCATTGGCCACAACTTTAGCCTTGCCCATATGATAATGGATCTCACAGTCATAATCCTTGATGAGCTCTAACCATCTCCTTTACCTCATGTTGAGATCCTTTTGCTCAAAGAAATACTTAAAGCTCTTATGGTCTGTGAAGATCGTGCACTTTGTCCTGTATTAGTGCTTCAAATCTTCAACACGAAGACCACCGCCGCAAGCTCTAAGTCATGAGTAGGGTAGTTGACTTCGTGGGTTTCAGCTATCGGGATGCATAGGATATCACTCTTCCACGTTACATCAACACGCAACCTAGTCCAGAATAAGAAGCATCCGAATATACCACTAAGTCTTCACCCCCCTCGGGTAATGTCAAGACAGGAGATTGAGACAATCTTGTCTTTAACTCCTCAAAAGCACATTCCCATTCGCGAACCCACACAAATTTCACATCTTTACGAGTCAATTTTGTCAAAGGTGAGGCTATCTTAGAGAAGTCCTGGATGAACCTCCTTTTATAACCCGCAAAACCCAAGAAACTACAGATCTCGGATGGCGTCTTTGGAGACTACCATTGCATCACCGCGTCAACCTTCACCGGGTCCACCATAATTCCTTCAGCATTCAACACGTGACCTAGAAATTGAACCTCGCGCAACCAAAAAGCACACTTAGAGATTTTAGCATATAACTTTTCCCTTCTAAGTGTCTCCAATACTTCCCGAATGCGGCCGGCATGTTCCTTTTCGCTCCTTGAATTAATTAGGATATCATCAATAAACACAATCACTGATTTATCGAACATGGGCTGACACACTCGATTCATCAAATCCATAAAGGCAGCTGGCACGTTAGTCAATCAGAAAGACATAACGAGAAACTCGTAGTGTCCATAACGTGTGCGAAAAGTTGTCTTAGGAATATCCCGCTCCTTCACCTTCAACTGATGGTAACCAGATCGAAGGTCTATCCTTGAGAACCAACTAGCACCTTGGAGCTAATCAAACAAGTCATCAATCCTCGGTAACGGGTACCGATTCTTTGCCGTCAACTTGTTTAGCTCACGGTAGTCAATGCACATCCGCATACTACCATCCTTCTTCTTAACAAAGAAGACCGGAGCACCCCATGGAGAGATACTCGGTCAGATGAACCCTCTATCCATTAACTCTCGCAGTTAATCCATGAGTTCCTTTATCTCAGTCGGAGCTAGTCGATACGGTGCTTTGGCAACGGGTTAAGCACCGGGTATCAGATCAATCTTGAACTCAATCTCGCGATCCGGTGGCATGCCTGGTAAGTCATCTGGGAACACGTCCGGGAAGTCACATACAACTGGTACATCTAACAATTATGGTAGCGACGTGTCCACATCTTTCACGTGGGCTAGATAGGCACTACATCCACCTCCCATACACTTTTCTGCCACCCCCATCGAAATCAACATCGGAATCGTAGTGGCACAATAACCGTAGACCATTACCGAACTTCCATCAGGCACAACTAGTCTAATCATCTTCTTACGACACACGATGTTTGCTTCATAGGTAGCTAACCAATCCATCCGTAGTACTACATCAAATCCACCTAGGGGCATAACATATAACTTAGTAGAAAACCTATGACCTTCTAATTCTATGGCGCAGTCCTCTATCACATAAGTAATTCTAGTGGACTTACCAATAGCAGTTTCTATGTCAAAAGGTTCGCCAATACTTCTACTACTAACAGGAAACTTAGCACAGAAAGCAGTAGAAATAAAACTCCTTCTAGCACCAGAATCAAATAACACAGAGGCACAAGTTTGGTTTACTAGAAACATACCTGACATGACATCGGGATCCTCTCTGGCCTCCTCCCGCATCATTGTGAAGGCTCTAGTACTCGCCCTCTGTCCTCCTTCCTCTGGCCTCTTTTTCACCCCGAAACTCTCGGCCCTTGGCTTCTTACAGTCCATGCTCACGTGGCCCTCCTCACCGCAGTTATAACACCGTATAAGTCCACGTATTTTCACCACATGACCAGGCTTCCCACACTTGAGGCATACATTCATCCCCCACTTGCACTCACCAACGTGCTCTCTCACACATTTACCACACTTCTTTATCCCTGAACTTGATGACCCCACTCTATGGTCATCCACCTTCATCCTCTTGTTGTTTGGAGTGAAACCACCATGTCCGAACCTCTTTTCACTCCAGTGCATGTCACCACCACCGGTCTTCTTCAGCTTGACTACTACCACTTCCTTCTCATCGTACAACCTCCCAGCCAAATCCACTACCGACCTTAAAGTACTTGGTTGGGCAGCAATCATGTGCCTGCGAACATCGGCTGGTAATCCTTTGACGTATTTCTTGATCTTCTTTGATACCGGCATCACTTGATCCAGTACCAGCCTCGCCATGTCATTAAACTTGGTAGTATACTAGTGGTGTGTCATGGTTCCTGTTTCTAGCTGCAGGAACTTCCTCTCAATCTTGTCTAATTCTCTGTGAGGACAGAACTCCTCGATCACCAGCTTCTTCAACTCTGACCACCTCATCTAGCTAATAGCCCTGCTACCCTCAGCCTGGACAATATTGTCCCACCAATATAAGGCCGTGTTACAAGCACCGCCTTATGTTGGTGGGACAATATTGTGAGTGGGTAGCAAACTTCACCTTCTGATCTTCTCAACACTTATTGATATCAAGCACCGCCTCCATCTCTCTCTCCCATTGGTGAGGAGCAACAGCACTTCCATTTCCATCAAAAGTCAGGGGCTTGCATCATTCAAATGCCCCATAGTTACAGCCTTGTGCAGTCTCCTGCACCGCTTTTTCCTCCTCCTCCTCCTCACTTGAGACAATCGTCTCAGTCTCTGGCTGTTCTCCACTTTCTCTCCCGGTGGTCCTCCTCCTTTACCTCCTCTCATCCTCTCTCGCTGCTTTAATCACATCACTACAGACGGTAGAATCGTCTGCATGGCTTGATGAACTTCCTCCACTACTACCTCTTTCACCAAGACCCTCAAGTTCATGCTCTCATCAACGCCCTCATGCTGATGAACCTCAGGATTAGTAGGAGTCGTCTCAGCATCTCTAGCCTGGTTCCAGGTGACACGCGGCTCAGTACCACGTCCACCATGCGCTCCACCTCTAGAAGGCTTAGAAGATCTACCTCCAACCATTCTCTAATTACTATAAGATTCAAACACTAACACGATCATTCAAGGTAATAGCTCAGTTTATGTTGAGTATAGTAAGTCCCTAATTACAGTGGTCCGTTGTGATTAGCCACTTACTTTACTTTTCACACCCAAGCATTTCCTATCCTGACTATATCAATATCTAAACCTACTAAGAGCATATAATTCAGATAGCACACACACATATTACTACTTATCGTTAAGAAAAGAAATACCTGATGGCACGTAGCTACTCGGACTGGCATCCCTACCTTTAGTCCCATTCTCAATTTAAGATTAGCTTTTTGAAAATATTTACCCAATTGACTTAAACTTTGGCTCTGATAACAACTTGAAAGGCCCCGTTCCCGGAGACCTTACAGTTGGTGATTCATAACACTAAATATACATAATATAATACCTTTCTTAAAACAATGCAATGGAAGTCATTAACAAAAACCATTCATTTTATTAATAATTAATGTTGTTATGCAATACAACATCGTTCAAAGTACAAAGGAAAGCTTTCAATGATTGCATTACAAAACAACAATAATAACATGTGTGAATGGATGCTAACATACATGTATTAATAATTACTATTCTAAGCCTTAACATAATATGTGCAACCATAAACTACCAACATACAAGCATATATTCATACGGTTATACATATAACATTTTATAAGAATCATTTACATGCATTTTCAGCCCTGAAAAAGTTGTAAAACAAGTAAAACATGGGGTCTAGAGACTCACCTTAGTTGCTTTCAAGTTTAAATCCTTTCAACTTGAACTTTCAAAAGCTTTCAACACCAATACATGTCCACGGACATATAATCGAACACATACATACATATGAGAACATGTAAAAGTCAGTTTTATGGTCAAAAATTCATAAAAACTAACCCAACTGCGCTAAATTTGCTTACCTTATACGAATTCAGTTGTTTCTCTCTAGAACTGAAGCTCTTTTGCTTTCTCTCTCTAAAATATCGAGCAGTGGGTGTAGCAGGGTAGTTGTGGGCGGCCATGCAACCTTTTTAAACAAAATAATAATATTATTTTGTCCTATTTACACTTAGCCCCCTCCACTTTGACTTCCTTTCCTTACAAAATGCTTTTCTTTTCTTTTCTCATTTCTTTTCCTTTCTTTTATTTGACAAAATTTTCCGGATGTTACATTAGGGTTGAATTAGATATGACATGATGTGACCCACATATAGACTTAGAAAGATCAACTACCATCAAGGTATGCAAGTAAGCACATTTTCTCAACTTATTAACCTGACATATATTCATAACCAGAGTTCATGTTTATAATTTAGATGAGAATTATCATGGATAAACCATGTGAAATTGAAAGATGCTCATGCGAAGAGTTTCATGCGAATTTGAAAGTCTTCGTGTGTATTATGTTTTCAAAAATTTTCATACGCGATAACCCCAAAAACATTTTCAAATTAAGTTCGTTACAGTGAATTTTAGCCGTTGAAACTTGTATTAGTGTCAATTAGGAATTTATTATGTACAATCATGATCAATTTTATTAGATATTATTTTTATTTGTGTTTTAAGTTTTGGTTCAAAATCAAATACATGTAAATACATTCATTAATCATCAAATTAGCTTTGTTACGTCTTAGTCAATAATAATCAAATACAATGATCACAAGAATCAAGCTAATCGTAGTAACACTTAAAAAATTTTGAGAGTGATTTCAACTGATTGTGCGATGTGAATGGTTCACTTCTCACATAACTGTTGTTATTTATAATCATCCAAATTCTCACGTGACAACTCAAAGTTCGAACCATAGAACTTCTCTCGTGCGAGAAGTCCCCATATTTGAATTTTCAAAATTTTAACTTTCTCATTTATTTAAACTTTTCTTTGCTATTTTGACTTTTATGTTAAATCCAAATGTTGATTTAGCTAGAAACCCTTGATTTTTTAAAATTATTTTTGTAAACCAAAACAAAACAAAACAAATCAAATCAAAGCAAAACAAATAAAACCATAACAAACAAAAACTCTATTTTTATAGTTTTTGTTTTATATTTTTATCTTTTGATTTTTCATTTTTCTATTTTTGTATTTGGCTTTGCTTTTCTAAAAAAATCATGCACACACAAAATACAATCAGACAATTAACTCTGACAGTTTCTCTTGATGTGTCCTATTCAGTTAAGGGGGTTATCTAATCATATTAAGACTAAATTAACTGAAATGCTCAAAAACCAGCTTTTACATATGGTTATTAAGACCAATTGACTCTACCAGATACTCAAACCATCTTGGTAAGAAGACTTTAGTAAATTGGTCTGCTAACTGTTTTTCAGTTGCAATTTAAATCAGAATGATTAAACCTTTTCATAGTTATCTCTGAGAAAATGATATCGAATCTCGATATGTTTTGTTTCTAAATATTGGACAGGATTAGCTGTAATTAACATAGCAGCAGTGTTATGAATGTAAATTGGAGTTTTAAGAAAATTGAATCCGTAATCCAGTAGTTGGTTTTGTAACCAAAGGATTTGAAAACATCCTACTGAAGTAGCTATGTATTCAGCTTGTATGGTTGAAACGGAGACATATGTTTGTTTCTTACATTGCCATGAGACTAATCTGGGTCCTAAAAACTGACAACCACCCATAGTAGATTTTCTATCTTGACAACATCCTCTATAATCACTATCCGTATATCCATGTAACTCGAAGTTTCCTTCATAAGGATACCATAGCCCTAGAGCCGATTTACCTTTGAGATACCTAAATATTCTTTTAAGAACAATTAAATGGGATTCCTTCGGGTCTGATTGATACCTGGCCCAGACATAAACAACATACATTATGTCAGGTCTTGATGTAGTAAGATACATCAATGAACCAATCATAGATCTGTATAATGTTTGGTCTACAGATTTTCCTTTCAGATCAGGCTCAATCTTGGTATTTACGTCAGCTGGAGTTCTGATGGACTGACAATCTTGCAGTTTAAATTTCTTCAAGAGTTTGTCAACAAACTTCTCTTGATTAATGAAAATACCATCTGCAGATTGCTTAACTTGAAGTCCAAGAAAGAAATTTATTTCTCCCATAAAACTCATTTAAAATCGAGACTTTATTATTTTCTTGGAATTCATTGCACAACTTTGGACTTGTAGAACCAAATATGATATCATCGGCATACACTTGTACACATAAGAGATCATCAACATCTTTCTTTATGAATAAAGTTGGATCAATTTTCCGTCGCGTGTATCCATGTTGGATTAAGTGTTATGACAATGTTTCATACCAGATTCTAGGGGCTTGATGGAATCCATACAAAGCTTTGCTAAGCTTGTACACACGATGTGGAAATTCCGAATCTTCAAAACCCGAAGGTTGCTTTACATACACATCATCGGTGATTGGTCCATACAAGAATGCACCTTTAACGTCCATTTGATACACTTTGAATTTCATGAATGATGCATACGCTAGGAAGACACGAATTGATTTAAGTCTTGCAACTAGAGCAAATACTTCATCATAATCAATACCTTCTTCTTGAGTGTATCCTTATGCAACAACTCTTGCTTTATTTCTAATAACTATACCTCAATCATCTATTTTGTTTCTGAACAACCATCTTGTACCTATGGCATTTTCTCCTCTAGGTAAATCCACAAGATTCCACACTTCTCGTAGTTCTCTTATTCAAAGTTCCAATAATTTGAGATGTTGGATGGTTCTTGTGAATACGAGATGTTGGAATCTTATTCCCTTAAACATGAACATCCAGATTGGTTTGATTCTAGTTGGAAAGCTGATGCAATAGGCTTGAAGAATGTGGATTGAAATTGGGAACTTGAGTCGGTGAGTTGAGGAAGTAAGCAAGATTACCGGTATCACTAAATCACCAGAAATAATGACTTCTAGACTCAGGTTGTACAACTTCAGTACCATCATTAGGAATAGGTTGTGAAACATCTTGATCTTCTGAAACTGAATGATCTTCATCATGACGAGATTGATCATTATTATTAAACTGAATTATTGAATCTTTGACAAAAGAGAAAAATGGATAATCTGGGCTTGAGTTATCAGTATCGTCAGATTCTGAATCATCGCTGAAAGAACCAAGATCTCCTTGAAGTTTCTTCTTACCTGTAGAATCAAGCAAGTTAGGTTGATCAAACAAGTTGGATTAAAAAGTGATTGACAATGAATCTAAATCAAATAACCACACTGGACCATTTGAAACTGATGGAAATAAATTTTCCAGGAATTTAACGTTGAATGTTTCAAGTATAACATTTGTCCTAGAGTTATAAACTTGATAGGCTTTTGAAATTGATGAATATCCAATGAAAAATCCACTATCAGATTTTGCATCAAATTTTCCTAGATGATCACTTGAGTTTAAAATCATAACTGGACAACCAAAATATTTAAGAAAATCTATGTTTGGTTTCCTTCTAAACATCAACTCATAAGGAGCTTTCAGTTTACTTTCACAATTAAAGTACGGTTATGTATGAAACACGCTGTCGATATGGTTTCATCCCAGAAAGTGATAGGAATTTTTGCATCTGCTAACATGGATCGTGCAGGCTCAATCAAAGTTTTGTTCTTTCTTTCAGCAACTCTATTTTGTTGTGGAGTTCTAGGAGCACTGAACTGATGAGCAATTCCTTTTTCTGCACAAAACATGAAAATAGTTACATTTTTAAATTCCATACCATTATCACTTCTTATTATTTTCACTTTTTGATCTAATTATTTTTCTACTTTTATGATTAATTCTTTTAATAATTCAACCATTTCATATTTAGCATTCAAAAAGAAAACCCATGAAAATCTGATGAGTCATCAATGATAACTAAATAGTAAGATTTTCTTCCAATACTCTTCACGTTGGTTGGTCGAAAAAGGTCCATATGCAATATCTGAAGAGGATTGAAATTTGAGTTTATCTGCTTGGGCTTATAAGACGCTCTGTGCTGCTTCCCCATTAAACATGCTGAGCAGTGATCAGTAGTGGCAAACTTCTTTAATGGAAGGCCGATAACCTGATTTCCTGCTACAAGCTTGTTCATATTCTTGAAATTGGAATACCCGAGACGTCTATACCAAAGCTGACTTTTGTCATTTGAAGGTTTAGCAATGAGGAAAGTTGTTTCCGTAGATGTATCAACTTGAGACATATCCAGTTTGTATATATCTCGATCCCTAACAGCTTTAACAATCACCCAGTCTTTTCTAATCTGAAATCATGGTTTCGAAACATAGCAAAAAGAATCATCAAAATGAACAGAATAGGATTTATCACAAATTTAGGAAACGCTTGACAAATTAGAGTTCAACTGTGAGCAGTAGTTGACTTTATCAAGCTTTTTATTCCGTTGGATACTATTCCCTCGCCTGTCATTTTTCCTCCTGTATCATCATCGAAGGCGACATGGGTACCACCTTTTAACTTAAAATATTGAAGTAAAACATGATTGCCCGTCATGTGCTGGCTACACCCGCTACCCACATACCATGTGCTGATAGGCCTTCTCGAGCGTACCTGCAAAACAAAGAAATTAAATTGACTTATCTACCCAAGCTGAGATGGTCTTAGGTTTTCCAAACTTATCAATGATGTTAAATTGCTTAAAATGGAGTTTATTCACATCAGACTTATTTTAATGAATTTGCCAATTCCGTTATACACAAATTTTTTATAATTATTAAAAAAATTCACACTATTTGAATGACCAATTTTTTTAAAAATGTTTATTTCCAACATTTTTATCATTCATTCTCACAGACCTTGGAATGAATTGATCTTGAATGTATTGTTTTGGTCTTACCGAATCATTTATTTTGAAAGATCTCAAACCTATGGAAGGTTGGTTAGTTAATCTTTGAAACCTAACAGTTTGATTTCATTAAAACTGAGGATTAATATAACCTTTGCTCAATTGCGTATTGGTAAATCCTATCCTTGGTGAACTCTTTCTAATGTAACAATTTTCTATATTGTGAGTTCTTTCATCACAGAAGGTACGGTACTTATGAAATAACAATCTGCTATTGAGTGATTTCTCATATCACATATGTGACAGCACTTGTTGAAAAAGCAATCAACAGTGTTACGATTATACATGTCATAGATTTCACAGTACCTCTGTCGTGTTTTAAACAACTGTTTATTAACTATTGATGTTGACGCAACGCTTGATCCTTGTTTAGATTGAGGCGTCAAAAAGTTAACTTGTTTTTTATTTGACAAATTTTGTTTTTGATTTGACAATTTGTTCTTTTGCATATTAATTTTTGGCTTTTGTACATGAACTTCATTCTTTGATTCCTTAGACACAAATCATTTAACGACAATGGAAGACTTCAAATCTGAATTTGTTTTCATATCAGAGTTTGATTTGTTCTTAGCAGGTTGTTTAGCTTCTTGAATGAGTTCATGTTCAACATCGAGCAGACACAAATTTAATTGGACTAAATTTTGTTGCTCGATTTGTTTTTTTTCTGATTTTCTTGACTTTTATTTTGATCAAATTTAGCTTTAGTCGATTTTCTTCTTCTTCTTTGGTTCCTTGATTTTGTAGAACTTGATTTTATTTGAGATTGAACATCTTCAGGTGAAGATTCTTTTTCATTTTCTTTCTCTCTCAGACCATAAGAGTTTGAATCCTCTGATGTTCCTTCTTCTTGTTTTGCTATATCTTTATTTCTGATCATCACTTCTTCCAACACGGATTCTTTTGGAACAAAAGTTTTCTTACTTTTCTGTCTTGGTTCATATGATTTAATTTTATTGGATGACTGTTTTTGATCTTTTCAGTATCCTTTTCTTCCAAGATTTCTACATTTGTTTTCTCTTCTTCACTATCATAAATCTTGTTTTTGTTTTGGAAAGCTTTAAGTTTAACCTTATTTTCTGGAGAGTGATCATACGTATTGAAGTTCTCTTGTAATGAGTTAGTTATAGATTCAGGCATTGGTTCGTGTGTGAAGCCTAAGCCTGCATTTTGTTTACCCTTTCATTCACTTACCAGTTGTTGCATGATTGTTTTGGAACTTTTTACTTTTGCAATATCAACTTGTGTAGCAGCATGTGCTATTTTTTCTTGTTCCAAATTCTTGATCATTTTTTCAAGTTGTTTGGAAACAATTTCTAATTCTTTCAAAGTTTTGTTCTATGAAGTTTGTAGAGAAATGATCTTTTCATCTGATATTTTGTGATCAGTTTTATGTGTTATGCATTAATTCCTTTTGCTTGAGTTTTTCATAGATTTTGTATGAGTAAGTTCGATAATAATCTGCATGTTCAAAGCAAGACTTAGCGTATAGTTTCTCTCTGTCTTCAGCTGGTATTTCAGGATATTTAGGTGAATAAGTCTTAGAGTTAGAAGATGAATTTTCAACCTCTGTTTGATCTGACAGTGCCATTAAAGCAACTTCTTCTGAATCCTCTTTAGGATTAGATTTATCACTCCAGTCATATTCTTCCTCCATATTCTTAGAATTACCTTCAGCTTTAGGATCACGATCCTCTAACCAATCTTCTCCTTGAACTTCTGCAATAAGAGATAAACTAGAGGTTAGATCAGCAGTAAATTGATCTGCATAAGTACTCCAATCATATCCATCCTTAATTCTAACCACTAGAGCTTTCTTTGGCTCTTCAGATGACTTAGATTCATTTTTAAGTTCAGGAACTGGTAGACTTTGGTATGGCCTTTGGAATGTCTTCGGAGATGATTGTTGAAACCTCTAATTGCTTGAACTAGCTTGGCCATTTCCTCCTTTTTTTTTCTGGGAGCTTTGCATTACCGTGAGAAGTGTCCATAGCTATTACAGTTGAAACACCTTGACTTAGACTTGTCAAATCCAACAGACTTGTTAGCACTTGGCTTGTAGTTCTATTGACATAAGAGTGTTTCTGAGTCCTATATGCAATCATCATCATTTGCCAGTTTAGATCCATTTCACTACTAGAAAAACTGCAATAGATGACGCGCAATGCGCGTCATCTTTGAGGTTAGATGACGCGCAAATGCGTGTCAAGGAAGGGGTAGTCATAAATGAAAGATGACACGCATCCGTGCGTCATCTCTTTATGACGCGCGAAAGATGACGCACATTTTATGACGGTCAATAGATGATGTGCAATGCGCGTCAAGGAAGAGGTAGTCATAAATGAACAATGACACACATGCGCATGTCATCTATGTAATTTTTATGACGTGCTAAAGATGATATGCAATGCACATCATAAATTTACCTGTTTTTTTTAAATACATTTTTTATTTTTAATAAATTTACCTGCTGTTTTATAAAACAAATTGTCGAATAACACTAAAAGCGAAATCCATTTAAATACCAACAAAATTTACAAAAGTTGTTAAATAATACCAACTACAAAGCAAATACAAATTCATTGCAATACAAATACAAATACAAGTCCAAATATATCATCATATGGCCTACATATAAATGAAATTCGATACGTAACGCGACCAGTCTTCACGAACTTCATCAAAATCACCATCGGTGTATTCATCTTTACCTCCTTCAACCTAAGACAAAACCAATTCAACAAATTAAACTTGTTAATAACAACCAAAACCGCTTCCACCAACCTGACCAGTTTAAGATAAACAATCTCAAACACTTGACTAGTTTATTAGATCATGTGTATGTATATAGATAGCCATACATGTGTATGTATACATAACCAGCCATACTTCTACTTACTAATTATGGTAATTTACTTATAAAAAACTCATACATAGACAGTTAAAGCAACCAACTTTTATAAAAACAAAACATATTTGTAAAAAATAGAAAGGTAAGAACTTATTTTATATTAGTTTATAAATTTACATATGAGATTTGTCATACAATGCACACTTTGAGTAAACAAAGTAAAATACACTTAATCTAAAGTATAACTAACATATTCTATTTGTAATCGTGAATTGGGAGGATGATAAATCTTACTTTTGTTTGAAGATGATGGTTCAGAACTACAACTTTCAAAAACCATCATAGCTCCAACTTCTCGGTCTACTTCAATTTCCTCCCCTACTGTCTTCTATTTCTTTTCAAAAGACAAAAACATACACAACATCAGTTAGACTTGATTACGATTTTATAAACATGCTAAGCAGTCAAAAAATAGAAAAAACTATATCGGTCTATTTATATTCACAAGGAACAATAGATGCCTAATTCGAATAAAAAGATAAAACAATAATTCACAAGATTATTACGTGAAAACAAGACTCAGGCGCAGAGCATGACAGTGAAACATAGAAACATTGCATGATTATGAAACATAGAAGTTGTACTTACTTGGAAAACAAATTTTATCAAGACTTCATTTTCTTCTTGACTCTTCTTCCTGTGGTATGATTATATGATTGTATAGTAGCAGACACTATTTTGTCTAATGTATAAAAATGAGTATTGAGTTAATCATTATTACAAAAAACAATAATTATGCAAACAATAATTGTTCAAAAAGAAATGAAGATACTCATTGATCCTACCCATGACTTTCCAGACAACAAAATTCATCTCTTGAAGAACTCCACATAATTGTTTGTTTTGTTAGAAAAGCATAAGAAACAATTAGATTCTTTGTTTAGTGGATATTGATGAAAAGTTGAAGCAAACCTGAAGTGAAGAAGTCCATCTTTTCCTGCTTTTTGTTTGAGTTGGGTTTTTGTAACTTCAAAGGAATATTTGTCACATGGAACAAAACATACAAGGTTCTATGAGATTAAACCACACTTTGAGTGACTCTTAACCTGTTTCTTTTCAAACCAACTTATTAACTCACTAAAATATCTTGCAAAAATAACATTAGATAATAGCATCACACCCATGTTTCCAGTGAACGTGCAAGGATATTGATTGCCTTTTATGACAGCGAATGAATATAAGAATGTATCTTTATCTTTATAAGAATAAATAAGAGCTCGATGAACGGACAACAATCCTTCCATAGTTGGTTCTGTACAATTAAAACCCATTGCGGATGCATATCAAATTATAATCAATATATAACTAGCACTCCCCCTTTGCAAGGAAGAAGATACAAATTCACCTAGTTTGTCACACAAGCTACTTATCTGATTTAAACTTTTGATTTGTGATTCCAAAACTTCTCATGAGAAAAATAATAATCCCAGCAACACTTTCAAAAGAAAGCATATCTATTTTCCATAAAAAAACTAGACAATGTACAGAGAATCAAATTGCGGTTAACATGTTAATGAATAAGGTTAAGAACTAGAGACCCTTGAAATTGGAGATCCAGTGACACTCCAAACTCTAATCAAAACATAAAATTACTATAAGTACAAACAAAAAACCCTTCTAATCTCGCTACTCAATTCACACAACACCCTTATTATACATCTACAACTCAATCAATAGTTCAATACCATACAAACTTCTAACAAAATAAATGAAAAGTACCCCTAAGCCCTAATTTCCATCATCAAACCAAATTTAGCCCCAAAAGCATGAAACCCCCCAATAAAACTACACATAAACACTTCACAACAACAAGCAATCACCACAATGGGCAAAAGCCTTATAGTCTCGGTATCAAATTTGACTTTCGGACCAATGAGTCCTTCACCGGGCTAAAGCTTCCGCAACCGTGACGGAAGACTCGATCTTAGGGTACTCGCCATAATGTTTCACAACACAAAACATAACACAAAACACATCGGTATCAGATGAACCTTCAAATGGAGGTGAAATAGGAGGCGGACCAACAGGTGGAGCAGCAAGCGGACAAACATCGAATGGAGGCGGTGGCGATAGGGAGGCCGGTGACGAAGGAAGCGATAGGGTGGCCGGTGACGGAGGCAGCGATAGGTGGAGAATGGAGCGGTGGGTGATGGTCGTCATCTCTGATTTGGAGCTATGAGAAATTAGGGCTTCAAATCGATTAGAAGCACAAATAGGAGGGTGGGAATTGAAAGAGGAAATCGGTGTGCGCTTTAAAAATGACGAATAAAGATGACACGCAAAAATGCGTGTCATTTTTTCCAAAAAATATGTAAAATACGACATAAATTTTATGATACGCACAAATGCACGTCATCTTTTTTTGCACGTCATCTAACAACTTTGTAGTAGTGTTTCCTCCACATCATCTGTATCCATCTCAAATAAGTCCTGCAAAAGAAGATATAGTTGAGTCAAATGACTACCCTGATAAGCTTGAAGACTAGCCATAAAGGTAGTAAAAGCAGATTTAGACTCCTCATCCTGTAATAGGATGTTAATAACATCTTTAACTTTGCTAGTGTTAGCGGAGTTAACAGATGGAGTCTCAGTTTGAGGTTCAAAGCTTTGAGGTTTAGGTGGAGACTGAGGTTGAGATGCATAAGCAGGAGCACTTGTATACGAAGAATCTGTACAGAACCCTGCTCCAACAAACAAATCACCATCTGTTTCTGGTAAATTCTCATTATTTGCCATAAAGGCATTCTCCACTGTATTAGCTGGAGATGCTACATATTGGTATTGAGACATTGAGGCTGCTCTATCATTATTTCTTAAGCTTTCATCAATCTCAACTGACTCAATCTTGGCAACCAATAGATCAAGATCCATAGGAAAATTCTCAATATGCTTCAACAGTGTTACTGTTTGTTTCCAAGAAGATGGAAGAGCATTAAGAAGTCTTAGATTTAGATCTTTAAGATCATTTTAATGCCAGTAGGTGACATCTCAGTTGTAAGTTGCACAAATCTATTCATCATTTGGTTTATAGTTTCACCAGATAAATGCTGAAATAGCTCTAATTGCCTCTGTAGTTTCTGCTTCTTGAGTACTTGGATCTCCTTGCCACCTTCACATATTATCTTCAAAGATTTATACATGGTATATCCTGTTTGATATCCATCAAGTCTAGTTAAGACTTTAAGTGGTAATCCTTTACACATCAAGGAATAGGCTTTAATGTCATTCTTTACTTTCTTCAGATCATCACCTTGTTACCTATCTTTAGGATATGGTTCTGTAGAGTCTTTAGTGTAAACAAACCCTCAATCAGGACCATCTTAAGGAATAGGAATGTGAGGTCCTTTTTTCTATTGACTTCCACAAGTCAGTGTCAATAGAATTAAGATGATGTTTTAATCAAAGAGACCAGTTTTTAAAATCAGATCTGTTCTTCAGCTTAGAAACTTTGTTCTCTGATTCTTCAGACTTCACCATTTTATAATTTTGATTTTAAGAAAAAAAATTTTTTGTTGTTTTTGATGTTTTTGAATTAAAACAATAAATTGAAAATATTTTTGGATTTTTAAATTTTAAAAGATTTCTAAGTGTTGAGTTGATGCGCTTAAACAGTGATGAAGCACCCAAACAGTTGTGAAACTTCTGACTTTTACTTAGAAACTCCCAAGGGATTGCCTTAGAAGAATTCTTAAAATGCCCAACTTGAAATGCGTTTGAACAGTTCTAAAACGTCCAAACAGTTGTCAGACGGCTGGGGGTAAAAACGCCCAATCAGTTCAAATGCGCCTACACAGTTGTGATGCGCCTAGAATTACTTTGTTTCTGAAAAGTTCCAAAGTGACCAAATAGTTATAATGCGCCTCCACAGTGGTCAAATGTCAGGACAAAAGACGCCTGAGTGGTGGTCAAACGCCCGAATAGTTGTCAAGCGCCGAAACACTTAGGCAATTTTCAGCAGTGTTTTAACCTAATGCGCCAAATTCAACAGATTCATATGAACACAAACGAACACAAATCTTCTAAAATTCTTCAAAACTTGTTGAAGTAATCTAAAAACTTCCAATTAGGTAGTAATTTGAACAATTAATAGTCCTTTATCTTTAGTTTCATCAAACAACAACAACAATTTAGTGTTTTGATTGAAATTCAGTCCAAGAATGAAGAACAAGTTTGAACACTAATTTGAACAAATTCACTGATTTTGAACGGATTGAACTGCAAATTGTGATTCAAATCATGTTTCTATTGATAAAACACAACTGAAATCAACAATTATTTGATTAAATTGCTTATCAATCATAGATTCAAGTGAATTTAAGAGCTTGAAAGTTTGACAAACTCAAATCACTGAACCAACAGCTCTGGTACCATGTGATAGGATCAAAATGGATCGATCTATGATGATATTGTAATGCAATTCAATCAAAACAAACACAAGTAATCAAATGAATGCAAACATATCAGAAAAATTCATAGCTTTTCATTGATAGTAAACATAGACAATACAAGTGTAGAAAACAGTTATAAGTCGTTCAACTGATGCTAACAACTATTGTCTCCCTACATAATAAATACAATGCTATTTATACTATCAAGAAAACATAAGGAACATCTATTTACACAATCAGTCCTTAAACTATCACAAAACTTTACAAAAGACTGATAAAGACTAAATTTTAAACTTCAAGAGGCTTCTACAAACTGTCATAAAACCATGACTCAATCTCCTTGTCAACAGACATACTACCAGACCGAAAAGAACTTCCTAGAGCATCATCAAAAGTTCGGGAAGATGAAGCAGTTGGGTTTGTATGATGTGGTTCTGCATGGCTTGTTGATGGGCTGGCTGAACATCAGGCTGGAAATCATCAGCGAACCTACCAAGTTTGTCAAAATGGTCACCTTTCTATGAGTTTCCTCAAGAACCCATTATGTAAGTGAATATAACCTTCTTCATCACCATGACGGTATAGGTATGTTGAGCATAACTAGCCTGAGAAACATTTCAAACATAGAATATTAACAAGTTTTGAGATTTCAAGTCATACTAATTTGACTTAAACTTTTTACCTCTGATCAGTAACTTCATGATTTACTGATTTACTTAGATTATCTATGTTGAGCATAACTAGCCTGAGAAACATTTCAAACATAGAATATTAACAAGTTTTTGGACTTTTTAACAGCAAGCCAGACTTATGTTTTGCCTTTGCCATATGTTTAGGACTTATATGCCAATTCAGACGTACGCACCACATCTTTTGATTTCACCTCCTGTGTCAGAACATACTGAAGGACAGGTGAAGGTGGTAATATAACGGTTTCATAATAGTTGGAGAGAACAAAAAACACATAACATATCAAATAGGGATCTTGCTTATGAAACAATGAATTAAGGTAAAGAACACAAGCAGAACACAAGTATTTGGTTTTCAAGAATGATTTATATTGCTCTCGTGTTTTACATTCGTTATAAGGCTTAATCCTAAGGACTGGTGTCTGATATACTTTATACTACATCCTACTGCCGGCCATACTTTGAAGGCCAGCTGGAACACTAATCTAGACAACAAGATTAAGGTAGAGTTAAAAGGCATATTGCCCTTTGACTACTGACTATGACATGCCATAGCTTACAACCTTATCAATTATAAAAAGGATAAAAGTACAAAGTAGAAATTTACCGACTCTAAGACCTTAATCTATAATTAAGAAAAACATGGAGATATCCCCAACTTTTATAAGTTGGTGAGTCTTCAAAGATGGAAGCAAAAATTGGTTCAACTTTTGTCAAAAGTATATCAGAGAAATCATGTCTTTTCTGTCTTGAGAAAAAATCATTCTCTGGGCTTTAGAAGACTATGTCTTGAAGCTTCGGAAAACTTAATCTTTGGCTTTAGAAGAAATGGTATGTTGCCTTCGAAAGATTTGATACTTGGAGAATTTCTTAGTGTTTTAGTCAAATATTTTGAAGTAACTTCCCTTGTACTTCGGTATCCGTGCTGAGAGAACTTTGGTTACATCAGCCTCCAAGTTAACTCTTACAAACTCCCCTTCGGCTGATGCTACCTGAACTTGAAGATAACTTTTAGTATTGATCTTTATTTGTTGATAGTCCTCAAGTAAATCAGGACCATCCCATTCTTCATCAGTTGGTCCAGATTCCTTAGACTCTCAAAGTACCTCCTCATGTCAAAAATATCATGTAGAGGATGGTCAAGCATAATTTGCTTGAAGTATATGTCTTGACCCCCTTAATCTCTTATGACATGCTATCTGTCTAGATTTGTTGCAAAAGACCTTGGCATGATAGGTCTCTCAACAGCAAGAGGTTTTACTTGTAATTGAGTTGGATGAGCATCCTATTCTTGTTCACCTTAGGATGTTATAACCCATCTTGAGGTGCAAAGGTGGATGCCTGAGACTTCTTCTTCTTTCTGTCCCTTCTGATGGCCATCCTTTTCCTCTGGCAATATTTCAACTGAGAAGGTTAGTCTTGAGTACTAGATGTTCCTTCTTTATCCTTCTTATTTGGGTCCTTTCCTTTCATATGTTTAGAAGGAGAAGGCTTAGGACCCTACTGTGGGTCCAAAGATGAAGCACACTGAGATGCAATACTAGGTAAAGGTTGTGTTGTCTCTTAGGGTTCAACCTTAACCTTAGCTTCAGGTGCAGCCTGACTTGGTGAGAATGCAAGTCTACCAGCTCACCCTTTTCAATTTACTTCTTGATCACTCTAATGTGCTCATTGATAGTGGATAGAGACATTGGACCAAGTCTCCTTCCGGAGAACCCATACAAGTTAAAGAAGCTCACCATCTTCAATCTGTCATCAAACTTCTTCTTATTGGCTCGGATGGTGGCTCTTGACTTAGCAGCTTCTTCCCTTATCTTCCTCTTAACAACTTTCTTTTCTTTTAGCACTTCCTACTCTAGTTGCTTGTGGTACTCAAACTCAATATAATCATATGAAAAAGGAAGTAGTTCTGCTTCCTGATAGGGACTTGTGGTGCTCAGATAGGTTATCATGTTTGGTCCATCTTGTTCTCTACCTACATGAGTTTCTTTTTCAATTACCACAGCCTAAATTTTAGGACTCTCCTGAACTAGAGAGAGGGCAATGGCTTTGTAAATTTTTTTTTCTTTTTCTTTCTTCCTTGATATTGAGGAGCAATTCTCCAGCTTTAGCTTCCTTTATCTCTTTTAATACTTCAGTGTAAGCCAGTTCATTCAACTCATCCAAGGGAAAAGAGCTTTTTTTATCAATGTTGTAGTTCCTAGACCCAAGATAATTCAATATGGCTGCCCTTAACTCATCCTCCTAAGTATTTGGCCTAGGGCCTGATTGTAGCTTTCATCAAGCTGGGGGTCTCACTTGTTTTCTCTCCCCATGCCTTCCTTTTTCTCTCCCACTTCTCCTCCCCAGTCTCCTCAGAGGTGAGAATCTTCTTCCCTTTGTTAATCACAGGCCTATGTGACTCAGTGTGGAGAGAGCTTTGGCCTTCTTGACTTATTGCACTTGAACTCTTGCTAGGGAGAGGCTGTGAGACACCTTCACTAGCTGGTGTCCCACTAAGGAAACTGGCTGCTAAAGCAGTTCCAATCTCAAGGTTCACAGGTTCTACTACTGGGCCATTAACTCAGGCTTCCCCTTCAAAGCTAATATGAATATCTAGTTGACTAATAATTTTCCATGCTATCCTCTATCTATATATCTTTGATCTTCTTTTGAACTCTTCAAGCACCCTCAGCTGGATCCTCTCAAGCAACCTTTTAGCTTGCCTTTTATAACTTGGGTTGGCAAGTGGTAGGTCAACCAGAGAAAAACTCTTATAATATCTCAAGATCTAAAAGTTAAAAACACCTCTTGTTGCCCCTGAGAACTAGAGAGTGTTAGGGCTCGTTTGCTAGTGTCATACCTCCATCCTAGTATTAGATCATCATCAGGGTAAGATGGGGTTGACATAGCACTTGGTATTCCCTCCTCAAATAGGCACTGAATGAAGGTATCCATATTGATGTAGGACTTAGGAGGTTATTGAGTATGGATAACTACAAGTGAGGATAGTGAGGCCTCCATGTCATCAACTTGAAGGGAGGTGTTGTAAAGCTTCCATAGGAGTTCCACGGAGACAATACTTGATTTGTTCCAGAAGCTCTACGGAGGAACACTTTGTCAATTCGTAGATGTTTTTCCAACACTTGGTCAATTTCTTGAAATTAACCAAGACTAATGATTTTTCCTACAAATATACTTATAGAACAACACATAATAAATGGTTAACCTATAAATATATATTGCATACAAAATGACGGGAAAAGTACAAGAGTTATTACATTGATTGATTCAAGAACTAAACCTATACAAAAAATCTAGACTTAACAATAATCCCCCTTAGGTTTAGCTTCTTCTAATAAATATCTCGGGCTTTGTAGCTCTTTCACTCTTGACACCATCTTTTTGTTGAAGTAAGATACAGCTTCCTTTTGATCATCGTACTTATACTTGATCTCCGTTCGGCTCATCTTGTTCAGTGTATCATACTTTATTCGAAGGATGTGTTCTCAGTATTTAAAGTTGCAACAACACTATTGTTGTTCACAACTTACAGTTCATCCTCTTCTGATATTCTCAGCTTTGAAATAGATGGGATTTCAGATCCCATAAGCTGGCCAACCTCATGTTTTCTTCTTTTGCTGGTTGTGGCATTCAGCTTATCTATTACTTGAGTGTGCACATATAGACATAAGTCATTTTATGCATGTTCATTGTTGAGCTTTGGAAAGAATTTGTCATGCAGATAAGCGGTGTAGCTTGGATGTAAGAGCTTGATTTCTAGTGGATCAAAAATCCTAATACTCAAAGCTTCCTTTTTATTTTCATTTCTTTTAAGTGCCAGCTCATTTGTTTTCTCAACATATCCCTACTGAGTTATGGGATGTCTAAACTGGTTTCCCTCAAATCTCTTGATAGAGGCAGTTCTCTTATTGGCATGATCAACCCTTATCAAAAACTCATCTTCTATAGAGAGTGAGGAGCTTGACTGTGACCTTCTTTGCCTCTTTTTTCTTTTGTTATACTCCTCATCTTCTCTTATAGCTTCCTTAAGGACATCATCCTTGAATTTTGATAATAGCTTTCCAATCATCCCTGAGAAATCTCTTCCTCTTGGATGTATTGGGTAGTTGGTGATTGGTAAGCTTTGGAGTTATTTGAGATCGGCATCTGGGAGTGAGATGACTAATTCAATCAGGGGAAAATATTGAATCATCCCAGATTCCCTTTTGATTGTTTTCTATCCCAGACAGCATGATATTTCCATGTAATAATCTGGTATTATTTAGCTGACTTGGGAGTAGTGATGTGATCGAAGAGCTGGAACAATGCGGACTTTTGTTCTGTCACTTCTCTCACTATTGTTCCAAATGGCCACACTTAACTTGAAAGAACCTCCCTTGGTTCTTTGATCATTTTCTCCTTACCCTTATGCATATCTTTGCTTTCTGAACCTAACTGCAGTTTGCAACTCTATCTTCATCACATACCCCATCATTTGTCTTAGCTTTTAATAGATCTGTCTCTTAGCACATAAAACTTGTGGTTGTGATTTTGTAACCAGCAAATTATGTTGTTTCTGGTGAGCTTTTTGGTGTCACAATGACCCAATTCCTTTTTCTGTTGTTCTTTTGCTTGGAACTTGATAAACATATCATAGTTGCATCCTAGAATCATTAGACTAGCCACAGTGAAGTCCTTGATGGCTTGCTTCATTTCATCTGAATTCATCCTCTCTAACATGTCGTACGGAAACCCGTTGTTGATGAGTTCCATGAACATGCTAGATTTGGGTCTTTCTTCAAGGATGTCTTGCATAGTAAGTAGCTCATCAAATGTTGTTGTTTCAGCAGCCTTAGGAGTTTCTTCATTAATCAACTCATCACATTCAGCATCACTTTCATCATTTTGCTTAATAGGTTCTGATGTTAATAGTTTAGCTGATGGGCTGTGCTCAGGTGAAACTATTTTGGCTCTTTTTGGGGAGTCTTTCACCTCTGTGATCTCTTTTTCAATCTTCCCTAAGTACCTCCTCTTTCTATTGTAACAGATGAGAGGGCCTGTTATTGAGATTGGACAGCTTTTTATGATGATTGTTTATTTGCATCATGCAATATTAGTTGAGAAGTTTGGGCAGATTCAATCTCACTAATTCTTTTCTTCAAACTCTCAATCTCATCATCTTTTGCTTTCAGGAGTTCAGCTTGTTTAGAAATCGTGAGTTTAGCATTGTTCATTTCTAAGACACTCTCCTCATTCTCTGTTTTCTCTTTCTCCATAGATTCTTTTAACTCTCTTTCTAATTAATGTAAGGCATCTATCACTTCATGATCTATTTGAGCATCCTCTCTCAGTCTTCGAATAGATCCTTCTTTTAGAGTTAATATAGCATCTTTTCTTTCATCTCTTCCTTTAACTCTCTCAGTCTCTATTTTCTTTTGTTTGATTTGATAGTCAGATTGTTGTATTTAGCCACAGGAAAACTCTTATTGACATCAATCTCATCATCATCCAGATCATCTTCATGATAAGCAATCACATCAACAAATTGATCACCACTTTTATTCTGTTGCTCATCATGATGTATAACCTGATCAACTTCATGTTCTTCCTTGTTTTCAACATCTAAATGCACTTCTTCAGTAGCCTCACCCTGTACTTCATCATAATCATCTTCTATGTTCCTCACTTCAGTAGGAGATGGCTTTCAGAAGCTGGGGTGGATTCAACCACTGGAGAGATTAAGCTTTGAGGTTGTTCTTGGTGTGGGGATGGTTGATTAGGAGAGAGCGGTTTTGGTGGAGTAGAGTTGATTAATGATTATGATTGGGAAGATGATAAATGGGTGTGCTCACTAGTTGACATAATAGGATCAGCAGCAACATTGTTATTTGAGGATTGGGATTGATTGGGAGGTATGGGGAGTCTTTGTTGTGTTTATGGTGATGGTTGTTGATGATTTATGGGAGATAGTGATTGATTGATCAATGGAGATTGTTTTGGTGAATAGGAATCTTGCTCAGTTTGAGCATGGGATTTTTCAGCTTGTTCTTCTTATGCTTGTTGTTCTATGAAGAGCAACTCTTGAGGAATATCAGCATTCGCATCCACAATATGAGCAAACATCACCATTTCTTCATCCTCATATCTTCCACTTATCCTGTTCAAAACAGATCTTCCCAAGTATGCTTGAACAAACACATCACCTCCCCTCTCTATTTGTGGCAGGGAGTCATTGATAACGAGTTGAAGAAATCTTAGGAACATATACATCTTGTCAGCCTTTTGTACTTCAATTTGACCACACAGGCATCCAAGAATGTACTTTGAATAATTGTATGTCCTTCCTTTAAAGATACCTGAAGATCGAGAGTAGGTTGGACTCACCATAGTTGTTAGGTTCTTTTTGTAATATATGTGATAAGTTTAATGTTAGCTTATTTCTATTATGTAATTTTGTAGTTTGTTTTGTGCTTAGAATAGTTTCTCTGACCCAGCGAAACTACGAGAGAAACTATTGTTTCACTCGTAGTCAGCTGACTTAGGTCACCCGGCGAAACTGTGTTTCACAGCCGGGTGAAACGAATTGTGGTCAAGGCAGTTTTGTTGCCTAGAAAAACTGCCAACGAAACTATAAACTGCCTATATATTGTAGAGATCAAACTTTATGTGCAAGTTTTGCACAACCCTAAAACGAATATTCTTCTTTACAATTCGGTTCTCATTCACTTTTTGGCTGGAAATCACTTGGTTATTCATCTTTGAGCCTTTGTTTGTTCTTATGATTATGGTTTCAGATATCTTTGTTCTACATTTGAAAACCATTATTTAGATTGTTGTTTAAGTCACATTACAGTGGGATTATAGAGTGTTATTCATCATTTGTACTGATTTTCGATCATGTTGGACCAACAATATGGTATCGGAGCATTAGTGCTCTAGATTTGTTGAGGTTTTGGAAGGGTTTTTTTTTTGAGAGAAACACTATTTCGTTAACTTTAGATCTTCTAGTGTGTGTTTTTAGTCAGAAAATTTATTGGAAAACATTTGTTTTGGGCATAGAAAGATAGCCTAATCATCCAATCATCAATTCATGTTGATTTGGGTGATTTCAGGTTGATTTCTTACGCATAAAGTCGAACAGAAGCATCCAGCGAAATTGTGGGTTTCTACCAGCGAAACTACTACAGTCCATAGAAACTATAGCTATTTGATTCATTGAATATTGTTTTCAATTTCCTGCTATCTTAGAACGAAATTCCCTTCACTTTGTTGCTAGAACAAGCGAAAGTGCTGCCAAAATTATCATCAGAACGAAAGTTCTACTAGTTTCAATGAATATACCAGTGAAACTGGTTTTCTTGAAGCACTGTTCTTGCAAAACTGCTGCTCATCTGTCGAGCGAAATTCCCAGCGAATGTAACAGCGAAAGTACCAGCAAATATACAGATTCCTAAGTGAAATTAAGGATTTCAACCAATATCACCATCTCTGACTTGGAGAGTGTTGCACCAAATAGGCCTCCGAGGTTTATAAATGGTGATAACTTTAAGGAATGGAAAAGGTGTTTAAATGCTTTCTTCTACTACACAGACCACAATCAATGGGAGTCAATAGTAAACGGTCCACATACTCCAACTGTTACTGTTGGTGAAGTTACCTCTCCAAACACTAATTCATCAACCTTTACTGAAAGACCTCAAGTTAATTGATCGTGATCAGAAAGCTTTCGGGGCTTTAATCTTATGCTTATCTCAAGACATCTACAATCGGTTTGCCGAGCACAACAGTGGAAAAGCCTTATATGACACGTTGTGTAAATTTTATGATGGAAATGAAGATCTCAAGAAGGACAAGAAAGCTCAAGCTGAGAAGGAATTCAACCCATTCGTTGGTCATAAAAATGAAAGCCTAACTAATATTACCAATCGGTTTTTGTTAGTATCAAGTACTTTGAAGAGATATGATGAACAGTTGGGCAATCATCAGCAAGTTACTAAGCTTTTGGACTCACTTCCACCACAATGGAGCTTGCAAGTCAGGATGCTAAAGCAGGAAAGGAACTTTGCTGATTATAAACTTATGGATGTAACCAACAAGCTGAAATCATTTGATCTTGATTTGAAAAGAAGGGAACACAATCAATCCATGATGTTTGCCACAGTATATCCACAAAATGTTACAATAATCTCATCCGCTGCAAACTCGTCCGTATATGGTGTAGCTTATAGTGGATTAACAGGATATGGTGTATCAGAAAAAACTAGTGGTGGATCTACAAGTGTTGGTTCAAGCTCAAAGACTTCCATCGCTACTCAAATTCCATCTGATACAATGACATTATTTGGGATGTTTGTTCACAGCTATGAAGCTTTAGTTGTGGGGGAGCTGAAAGGAAAAGGGATGACTTTTGAAGATATGTACTAGGTGGATCTTAATAAACTTGAAGAAACTAATATCCAATAGCAAATGGCAATGCTCACACTGCGTGCAAGAAGATTCATGGAACGAACTGGAAGGAAGAATTTTGGCAACCAAAACCAAAATGCCAAACTTGGTTTTGATAAGTGAAAATTAAGATGCTTCAATTGCAAACAGCTAGGGCACTTCAAGAGAGAATGTTCATCTCCTATCATCACTGAGCCGAGAACTTCTAAAACGTCCAAAGTTATGCTGATTACCGACAAGGAAGAAGCCAAGCCAAAGAAGGAAACGAAACTAATCTCAAAATTTGATTGGAGTGTAGAGATTAAAGAAACTGAAGAAGAAATTAATCATGCATTGGTGGCTGAGGTGGTAAACAGTGATATGGATTCAGTTGAAGATTTTGATCCTTTTAGGGAGTTCACGAATGAGATTCCAGTTGATGTTTGTGATGAAAGTGATAAGCAACATGGTCAAGATGAAGAGGTGCAGGTTGAGGAGGTCAAGGAGAAGAAGAAGGCTGAGGAGGTCGAGGAGAAGAAGAATGGTTTGGTAGAGGGTGAGAAGAATATGACTGTTGGTGCAATTCGTGAGACTGGGAAAGAGAGCCAAGTTGAAAAGAGCGGAGTGAAGCAGGATTTGAGTGATAGAGTGATTGAAGAGGAAATTAAGGTGGAAGAAGACAGGAAGAAAGCATTGTAGGAGAAAGAGCGTAAAAAGAATACTCCGGTGTGCCAATGCGAGAAGGCCCTAGCTGCTGAAAAGGTAGTTATGGGTCAACCATATGAGGTAATCCAACACATGTGTTCTCCTCCATTCAAAATCCGTTAATTTGGAGTTTACAAAGCTAATAGGTTATTGTTAGATAATGAAAAGGAAGTAAAACAAATAAATAAGAAACTTAAAGCAAATGAGTCGATATTTTGTCAAGTTAAATGAAGCTTTGAAAGAAAATGAGCATTTAAAAATAAATCTTTTGGAAAGAAATGTTGAAATAAATGCTTTAACTGAACTGTGGCACTTGTCGAATTTGAAACAGGCAAATTAAAAACCAAACTTGAAAAATGGAAAATTTCAGGGATGAAACATGAGGACCTTTGCAAAAAGCAACGGGGGGCTAGAATTAAGACTGGTTTGGGATGTGAAGAGACCACTCATGTTTACCCTCCTCCAAGTACTTATTGTTATTCTCTTGTGCCTATACCTCATCCAATAAATGAACTAATTCAAAATGATACTAATAGTTTGTATGCGGGTTTAGAAGGAGTAAACCACAAGGAGATTTGAGAAGAATACGGTTATGGTGCCAGTAGTGGTTTGGGAAGCTCTAGTAATAGCATTTACGATTCCAAAAAGTCTTTGATAGACATTAGTTTGAGGAGATTTATGTCTCAAAAGACTATTATAGACAATGCCATGTATAGTTCTAGTTCTAGTCCAACTTGTTCGTCATAAGCTATTTTCAAATTAACTCAAGATGTTTCTAATGCTTGTGTTAATGAGAAAAATGTTTGTTCAAATGAGGCTTCACACAGACGTACAGACTCAAATTGTTTTAAAAAATGTCTGTCTCATCCTATCCCGTTTTACACCAATTCAGATTTCAACACCTAATGAAACAGGACCAACTTCCTTAGTTGTAAAAAATATTCATGTAAATAAATCAGAATCAGCTAAAATTAAGGCCACAAAAGAAAGGTTAAAGACGTATGTGATTCTTACAGCAATTCAGAATCATATGTTTGTGGATGTGAGGAAGAAATTGTAATTGATCAAGCTCTAGTTTCAACTTATAAGAAAAAAGGTGTAAAATCCTATTGTTTTAAATGTGGGAAGGATGATAATGTAATCAACATTGTCCTAAGCATGTTGATAAAAATGTACATAATAGTTCTATAGGAAGTAGATTAAATCACCTTGTAAATAATTTCTTTTGTAAAAAGTCTTCTGTAACAAGACCTAAGTTTGTTCAAACTTGGGTCCGATTTCTAAATCCTAATAATTCTTTTGTCCAAATGTCAAGATCATTCAAGAAAAACTGTTAACAGTCTCTGGCACGTTGATAGTGGATGTTCCCTGAATATGACTGGGTTGAAGGACCTTCTTACAAATTATCGTATAATAAATGGAGGATATGTGGCCTTTTCCAGAGACAAGAAAGGTGGAAAGATGATTGGTCAAGGAGAGGTCTCAAATGGTTACTTAACTTTGGAGAAAGTGAACTATGTTCCAGAACTAGCATTCAACCTATTGAGTGTATCTCAAATTTGTGATAAAAACATTCCAGTTTTATTTATGTCGAATGAATGCTTGTTCTTGAAACCATAGTTAACTGTTTCTGATGATTTAGTGATCATGCGCGCTCCAAGAAAGAATGATACCTATCTGCTAGATATGGGATCAAAAGAATCAGTTTCTACAGTGTCATGTCTCCTATAAAAAGCTTCAGCATCTGAATCCTTTTTATGGCATAGAAGATTAGGACATGTTAATTTTAAAAACATAAATAAGTTGGATGAGGAGATTTATGTCTGTCAGCCATCAGGTTTCAAGGATCCTAATTTTCCAGACAAAGTTTATAAACTTGATAAGTCCTTATATGGATTACATCAAGCTTCTCGTATCTGGTATGAAACCTTGACACAATATCAACTCAGCAAGGGCTTCTCTTGTGAAACTATAGATATAACACTATTCAAGAAGGAAGTTGATGGTGAAATGCTGATCGTTTAAGTGTATATGGATGATATCATTTTTGGGTCAACAAATGCGAAACTGTCTAGAGAGTTTGAAGAAGTAATGAAGGATCGCTTCAAAATGAGCATGATGGGAGAGTTGTGCTTTTTCTTGGGTTTGCAAGTTGAGCAAAAGCTTGATGGTATTCTAATTCATCAAGAAAAGTACGTTCTGTAGATTCTAAAGAAGTTCAAGATGGATGATGCTTCTCCAGAACTCACTCATTTTACTGCTCAAACCTGCTTAACTCCTGATGATAATGGGAAATCCGTGGATGCTCATCGTTATCGCTCCATGATTGGATCTCTCATGTATATCACTGCGAGTCATCTGGATATTGCATTCGCGTGTGCTACTGTGCCCATTATCAAGAAAATCCAAAGGAATCTCATGAAAAGGCTGTTAAACGTATCTTTGAATATCTTAAAGGGTCCTCTCGTTTGGGTCTTCAGTATCTAAAAGGAGGAAACTTCGATGTGCATGCTTATTCTGAAAGTGATCACGGAGGTTGCAAGATGAACAGGAATTCTGTCACCTGTGGATGCCAGTATCTAAGGGATTGTCTTGTTTCATGGCAAAGCAATAAGTAAACAACTGTATCTTTATCTATAGGTGAAGCTGAATACGTTGTTGCATCTACTTGCTGCTGCCAAGTGCTTTGAATCCAACATTAGATGATGGATTATGGCATCAATTTTCATCACACACCATACTTCTGTGATAATGAAGCTGCTATTAGAATTGTCAAAAATCCAATTCATCACACTCGCATCAAGCACATTAAAACAATGATTCATGCAATCCGAGATGCTCAAGAAAAGGGTTTAATAGATATTATTCCAAATGATACAAAAAAGCAAAGAGCAGATCTTTTCACAAAAACATTTGATAAACCTCGTTTCTATGAACTGATCTCAATGTTGGGTCTAATACCTTTTTGAAAAACTCTTTTCATAATAAGATGTATAGTTAGTTGTAAATAACTTTTTCTATATTTTACATTTGTCAAATAACTTCCGGTATCTCATATTCCTTCTTATGTCTATTATCTTCTTATTTATTTTATTTATTTTTATTTCAGCTTCCAAATATATCTAAAAAACAAAAATTTCTACTTCCGTGTAGATAAATAAAAATTTTGGGGGAGAATAAAGTTTAAACTTTATGTTTTTCAACCTTTGATTTTCAGGTATCCCAAGAATTTGAAAGAAAAGAGTTTGAAGGAGGTCAAATGGCTCTGTGATGGGATATGCATGGTAGACTCAACTTAAAAACGAAGTAAATCGTGTGGCCAAAGTAAAAGTTCAAGAGCTCGGTGATAAAGATCATTTCCATGACATCTCGTCCTGCACAAAAATGCAAATCCTTGTCAAAAATTGGTTGAGAGTTTCAAATCTCTGTTCTGATTCTCCTAAAATCCCAAATCTCCCTCACCCGAACCCTGAATTGAGGACCTATAGCAAAAACAACAGCTTCTACTTATGCTCTTTAGAAAAGCCTCTGTTTTGAGTCGCTTATGACTCGGTCAGAATGTACATTACTTAATAATTTTCCGTGCTTCTCTCCTCTGCTATGTGTTAACACTGACCTGGAGTGGTGGAACTTCTTTGTTATACGTGTGTATAGACCTGAAGTTTAACCAGCAAGCTTTGATGATCATCTCCTCTGTTATACGTGAGTATAGACCTAGAGCTCTCATCATCTTACCCCAATACTATATCACATGTTTTTTTAATCAAAAAGATCATTGTCGAAAGCTTTACCAATCAAATGATGTTGAAGAACATTTACAATGGTACTCAAATGGTCATTGTCTATGTTAACATCACTGGTAAATCACATGCAAAATCAGACTGAGTCAATCATACATTATAAGCTATTATGACAGGATAAAGTCTTTTGTCAAATGTCTGTGGGGACCAAATTGCCAGAGCATCTTTAATCAAAATCAAAACATAATAATGAAGTTGTTGATTGCTCGTTGAAAAGAATAAGGCATGGGTTTAAATGGATAACATATCAGCAATCCCTCCAGACTAGAGATCTCTAGAAAATTACTTAAATATATATATCCTTTATTTTATTTTATGTTTATATTGTTTGGTAATTTGTTTTTCCATAAGTTAGAATTGTGTGGTGAAGAAGTTGTTTCTCATAAATGTTTTTATAAACAAAAAACACATATTAAAAAAACGGGGGTAGGGGGCGAAACTAAGTTTTGCCTGGAGTTTAGCCAAGCGAAACTACAGATTCGCCGGCAATCACGCTCAACTATGAGCCACTCAACATTATGGGCAAAACTATAGTTTCACTGATAGTGAAAGTAGGTAGTATATAATGCACAGTGTGAGAAGTGTTTCTCATAAAGTGCGAATCTTTCAAACATTAGTTTCTCTGCAGCGATTTTTTGGGAATCACACATTGTTGATTTTCATCAAAATAAACTGTTGTTGATAGTTTAGATTTGTTAGGCGAAGCTTGTACTTAACATTAATCGGTTTATATTGGTTAAAAGATCGGCTGAGATTGATTCCCTGAGTTCGAAAGGTTGCAGTTTTGTTTAGCGAAACTGCGAGCTAGAACAGCGAATCTGAACGAAAGTTCAATGTTTCGAGTGAAACTGTAACGTTGTGCTGTCCAAGCACAATTGACAGTTTTGCTAGGAAGATGTCAGCGAAACTATAGATCGCTCGGTATAGAATCTTGTGTCTAAAGCTTAAGCGAAACTATTAGCGAAATACTGTTTCTCTTAGGCAAAATTACAAAATTAGTCATCAGTGAAACTATTAAAAACAAGAACACATAATTCAATGCCTAAGACTCAGCGAATCTACGCCTAAGCATCAGTGAATCTATGGTTTGGTTGCAGCGAAACTAACAATTTTCCCCAGTGAAATTACAGTTTCGTCGCTAGCGAAACTAGACAAAACTTAAAATTTTTTGTTGTTTTTGTATAATTTGATTTGTTTGTTTATGTATATACATTAATAACTAACCTACTTCTATTTCCATTTCAATAAATATGCCTAACTTGAAATTTGATGACAATAACAACATCATGGCATTACCACATGACGGGAATCCAAAGGCAGTGGGCTTTAGAAACTACATTAGATGGCTAAGGCAATCTCCCATATGTTGTGCCATCTCACATATGCCTACTATCTATGATCTACATGTGAGAGATTTCTGGAGATCTACGAAGTATGATATAGGATCGGTGCCAAACCGTATAGTTACCAGAGTGAAAGGTCATGAAATGGTTATCATAGTGGAAACCATAGCTAGAATGCTGAGATCGGAAGATGATTATGGGCCAGAGGTTGTGTGGTCTGATGCACAAGTTCTAGAGGCATTCAGGAGTATAGGGTATGAAGGGCCTCCCTTTGGATCTAAGAAGGAAATCAAGAAATCTATTATGTCAAAGGAATGGAGATACATTGCTCATGTCTTTATTATGTGTCTGGATCATCGGAAGGGAGGATCAGAGGGGCTGAATATACACTGGGCCAGGGCAATTATCATTTTCTACAAAGGTCAAAAGCCCAACATAGCCAAACAGATCTTTGACTACATGACTAAGAACATAATGGCACTAAAGAAAGAGATAACCAAGGTTTGTACAAATGTCAATCGATGATTTGCTTCCCAACGTGCCAAGACACAGAGAAATCAAGAGGCTGACACAAATGAACACAATAATCTTTGCTGAATGTTTAGCTAATAGACATGATTCCAGTGGAAAGATAACTCATTTATGGAAGAACATGTATCCAGAAGAGAGATGGAACTATATTAGAAGATTGATCGAGAATGAAAATAAGAATGCTGAGGAAAACAGGGAGAAATAGGAGGAGGCAATCAAGAAAAGGAAGAGGAAATTGAAATTGATGAAGTTGAGAAGGAGATAAGGCAACAAAGGGAGAGGAAATTGAAAAATAAAGTAGATCAAGGAGAAGCTGCAAATGTTACTGAGAGAAGAACAAAGCAAAAACAACAAGCTTTCTCTAAAACTCCAAATAGAAGAGACGCATGGTTAGAGCTGGACCAAGACGTTATTCGGAACGTTATTGCATCCTTGGCAAATGAGTTAAGCATGTTGAAAACAAAGCTAGTTAATCAAAAGTTGAGAGAAAAAGAAAAGGATATGGTTATGGAAGGGATGAAATCGATGTTGTTAGACCAACAAAGATCAAGAAATTATTGATTGAGGTGAACGAGCTGAAAGTAGCTGCTGGCCTACCTAATCTATTGACTCAGGATGAGCTTGATCATCTAACTGATACATCCAAGAATACATTTCTAAGAGTGGTAGGCCTATCAAAGGCAGGAGAGGGCACCAGTGGTGCTGCTGATAAAGATGCTGAGGCATGGGGAAACAATGTTGGATGTAGTGGTGTAGGAGGTTCTGCTGAGGTGACTGAGGGTGATAAGGATGCTAATGTAGAAGGTTCTAAAGGAGAGGAGGCTGTGATTGAGGAGGCTAGTTTTGTTGACATGAGATTAGATCTAGACACCGATTTGATTAGAGAAGAGGTGATAACGGGTAAAGGAGATGGAAGCAAACGGAAGGGGGCTGAGATGAGATTACAGGATGAAGCTGAGGAGGAAGATGAACAGCTGATTGATTATGACTCTGAGCCTTAATTTTACAAGTTGATGAACGTCCAACAACTTAAGTGGCACAGAGAGGGTCAACTGAGGGAGATGTGATATAGATTGCCCAGGAAGATTGGTTTGCCAAGGAAAAGGAGCCAGAAGAGATAACTCATTTTTTCCAAAACATTCAAGAGCCCAGCAAGAAGGAGGTGTAAGGCCCCGTTCCCGGGCACCTCACAGTTGGTCGTTCATCGCACATAAAAACATTTCAAACGTATATTTACTTAGCAGTGGAATTTAAAATTTTCATTAATAACTAAAAACATGTCATTTCATAACTTTAAAACATTCATTTTCTTCTCAAAATACAATGACATGTCAAAATATGGATGCCAGCCTTAACCGCTGAGTAGTCGCCTCGTGCCATCCTCAGCAACACTACCTATTAACTGGAAACACATCAAAGTCAACGTTGCTGAGTGAGTTCTAGTTCTATAATAAAAACGTACTTTACTTTCAATCAAAACCGTTCTTACATACATACGATCATACAACATACGTACACATAGATAATATTATTATTATCTTCATCATTCGTTCATTAGCTTTCGTTTGTGTACCGTCCATCGTTAACGTTCTCGTTCTTTCTTAACTCTTTCTTTCGTTCATACGTTTCTTACTTTCATTCATACATTCGTTACATTCGTCCGTACATACATTACATTCATTCTTACGTTCATTTCATTCATTCGTACGTTCATTACTTTCATGCATCCTCTATCTTTCACTTCTATCTTGGTCCGGTCACACTTTACCCTCTTCATGGCACACAGCCATGATTACTGAGGTCGAGTGACAAGGATCCCATTTCATACGTCATCATTATGTTCCTTCCGTTCATTACTTTCATTTGTTCGTTCTTTAGCTTTCATTACGTTCGTTAACTTTCGTCCGTTTCATTCTTTCTTTTCTTCATAACGCTCTTTCCTATTTCTCGTCTCATGCAATTCGTACCAATGGAGTTGTAACTAAGACCAACTCTCCATGTGGGTGAGAACTCTTGGGGTTTAGCCAACATCGCACGCCATCTCATGGGTTAGCCCAACATCGTACGCTACATAATCCACATGAAGTAGGCCAAAATCGCACGCTAAATAGCACACAGTAAATACCACATCGCACGTATCGGAGCAGCTACCAAAACTGAACTCCCACTGTGTCTATGTCCCCTTATGAGTTACACCGTACATATCGCACTAATCGCACCAACGGAGCATGTGTAAGGGCTCTCGGGGTTTAACCAACATCGCACGCCATCTCATGGGTTAGCCCAACATCGCACGCTACATAATCCACATGAGGTAGGCCAAAATCGCACGTTACATAGCACACAGTAAATACCACATCGCACGTATCGGAGCAGTCACCAAAACTGAACTCCCACTGTGTCTATGTCCCCTTAGGAGTTAGCCAAGATCACACGCTATAACACACACACCGTTGAGCTAACAACTCTCAATGAGCCGTGAACTTCCTTTCCTTCTGTTTGCGAGCCAATCTTACTCTCGTTCATCTGGATCCTGTCTCCTGCAATACCAGAGTACGCGACAAGGACCTCTTTCGAGTCTGTTGCGACGCAGAGTCGCTCACCTCATACACTTACTTGCAAGCCTTTCATTCATTCATTATTTCATGTGTTCGTTTATTCATTCATTAATGCATGCATTCATTCATCATGTTCCTCTTCCATTATCTTTCACTTTACGTTCTTATTACATTCGTTTCTTTTGTTCATTCATTCACGTAAAGTCACAAAAAGATAAACATACATCAACACAAGGAACATAGATATTTACAAATCATCAGTCATTACCTTTATATAGGGCTACATCATACTTATCATACATACATCCTACATGCACATCTCTCCTCATTCATATCAACCCTATTTGGGTGATTAAACATACTTCAGTCGCATGGCCTCCATGCGACTGGATCATGCGATTTGGGCAGTTATGCGAATGGGCATGCAATCGTGCGAATGGACCTCCTATCATGCGACTGAACACTATACGAATGGGCTTCTGTGCGACTGAACCCTCAGTCGTACGATTGAACAGCTATGCGAATGGACCAATGCGACTGAACCATGCGGATAAACATCTATGCGACTGGACCTTAGTCGCTTGACTCTCATACGACTGGATCCCCAGTCGTATGACTAGACCTCAGTCATGCGGTTGAACATCAGTCGTTCCTCAGTCGTGCGACTGGCCCTTCAGTCGCCTAGCCCTAACTGGGCAGCGACTGGAGTTCATCACGAACAGTAGCCGCGACATTCGGCTTTCAAACCCTTCCAGACCTCGTTTGAGCTCAAATTAGCCCCTATAATCCATAGGGAAACATACCTCAACCTCATACAAGCCTATCCTAGTCCGGAATCAAGCCCTAAACGTACCATACACATACACATACGTACATGCACCGGTTAATCACCCAAAAACTCGAAAATAGGGTTTCATATGTGTTCCAGCCCCAAAATCATTCAAAAACGTGTAAAAGAGGGGTCTTAGAACTCACCTTAGTAGCCTCCTCGGTTAGAGCTTCATTTTGACTAGTCACTCGACAAATCTTGAGCCCTGATCACCACTTTCTCTCTTTATTTCTCTTCTTTCTCTGCTCTCTCTCTGCCCTTCCTCCCGACTGAAAATGTGCGAGTGTGGGGAGGGGAGATGGCTGCCCCTCCTTTATAGCTACAGCTCAGTCGCCCCAACACTCCAGCCGACTGGGCCTCCAGTCGCCTGAACACCATGCGACTGGACCTCCAGTCGCATGAGCTCCATGCGGTTGAACCTTCAATCGTCCGAGCATCATGCGAATGGTCCCCCAGTCGCATGGGTTCCATGCGACTAAGACGCAGTCGCATGACACTCCAAAAATTCAAACATCCGGGTGTTACAAGTCCACCCCCCTTAAACCGGTTTCGTCCCCGAAACCTGTTGTTCCTTAAACCTTTGCGGGCAATACTGTCCCATCTCTTTTCCAGTTTATTACTTGGAATCCTATCACTCCACATCATTTGTCAACCTTCGACTTCGGGTCTACTTGGACTATCGACATCGGCAGCCCATGCATACTAATCGATGTTTATTTGGCCAGCACCTGCGAACTCAAACATGCCATGTAGAGTGCGGTCACTACAATTAAGAGGAACATCATAATATCCGAGCAAAGACTCGGCATCATAATCATTGAGCTTCAGAGCATCACTGAGAACCTTCAGCTTTAATGCTTGAAGAACAAGGCCTTCAACTTGCGTAAAGTTGCTGCTTACCCCAGGCCCTTCTTTGATGCTCTCTATGTATGCATAATGACCCTCTTGCAAACCAAACGACTGATGAAAAAGGCTTTCATTAATCGTGCTATGTGTTGTTCCAAATATAACTACACCGAGGTTGGTTTTTCTTAGGTTCCTTGCTGGTACACTATGATAGATAAACAAATCGGCTTCTTTGGTAGCCCAAACCAAATTTATCTTTTTCTTTTGCTTCCGATCTCCCATTCTACATGTTTGCTACAACGTCGAAACTATGCGTACGTTGCCGCTTGATGAACCAATCACAGGCTGAAACTGTTCCTCGGACAACGGGTGACACGGCCTTCTCAATTGCATCACGCAATCCTCTAGGGCATCAGGTATCTTAGTGAATCTACAAGTAGTAATCTCTACATCGAAGGGTTCCTAGATGTTTCCTCTCCTACCATGCAACAGAAGGCAGTAGGAACGAACTACTACTAGCATCGCATTCAAGGCATAACGGCTTAAACTTAAATTTACTAGAAACGTACCTGTCATCAAGCTGAAGTCCTCTCGGGCCTCCTCTTGCTTCATTGTGTTGGCGTTGCGTTCGCCCTCTGTCCTTCTCCTCCAGTCTTCTTCACTCCCGAACCTTCCGCCCTAGGCTTCTCACAGTTTTTACTCATATGGCCAATTCCTCCGCAATTATAGCATCTCACGGTTCCACATTCTCTAGCTATATGACCAAACTTCCCACACTTGTAGCAAGTATTTGGTCCCCTTTTGCATTCCCCCGAATGCTCCATCCCGCAATTTACACACCTATCCGACCCCGCACAAGGTGCGACCACATGACGGTCGTCCCCCCGTGCGTGCTTATTATTTGCCGGGACACCACCCCGACCAGTTCTCTTCCCCTTCCAGTTCCGACCTACATCATCCTTCCCGCCGTCTTCAGCTACCACTACCATCGTTCTTTCATCATACAACCTCCCCGCCAAATCAACCGCCGACCTAAACGTGCTTGGTCGGGCAGCGATCATATGCCTACGGATGTCCGTTGGCAAGCCCTGAATATACCTCTTGATCTTCTGCGAAAGAGGTGTCACCTGATCCGGCACCAGACGTGCCATTTCGTTGAATTTTGTGGTGTACTGCTGATGCGTCATCGTCCCCGCTTCCAACTGCAGGAACTCCCTTTCAACCTTATCCATTTCACGGTTAGGACAGAACTCCTCAATCACCAGCCTTTTCAACTCTGACCATCTCATTCTCCCAATAGCTTGGCTACCCTCAACCTGAACTATGTTATCCCACCAACACAACGCTGAGTCCACGAAAGAGTGGGCAGCAAACTTCACTTTCTGATCCTCTCGGCACTCGCTGATATTCAGCACGACTTCCGTTTCCCTCACCCACCGGTGAGCAGAAGCAGCAGTGCCATTACCATCAAACGTTGGGGGCCTGCATCGCTGAAATGCCCCGTAGTTACAGCCTCGTGCCGCCTCCTGCACAGGCTCCTCCTCCTCTTCCTCCTCATCGGAGAAAACCGTTTCAGTCTCTGTCCGTCTCCTTCCGCCCAAAGGTCTACCCCTTTCCTGTCTCTCCTCGTCCCTAAGAGCCTTATCACTTCAGTCACTACAGACGGTAACATCGTCTGTATGACCTGGTGTACTTCTTCCACAACCGCCTCTCTCATCGAGGCCCTTAAATTGGCGCTTTCGTCTACTCCCTCCTGACGAGGAGGCTCGTGTTCTTCATGAACCACCTTTTCAACTCTAGGCCTTCCTCTGGTGACCCGTGGTTCCGCGCCACGTTCGCCACCACCTCCACCACGTGAAGCCTTAGAAGATCTACCACCGGCCATCCTCTATCACACTGAAAGATTCAAACACTAACACGGTCATTCCATGGAATAGCTCAGTTTATGTCAAGTATAGTAAGTCCCTAATTACAGTGATCAGTTGTGATTAGCTACTTACTCTACTCTTCGCACCCCGAGCATTACCTGTTCTGACTACATCAGTATCTAAATCTAACAGTAACACATAAACATATAACATGCGCACACAATGCCGGTCAACTTTAAGAAAATACCTGATGGCACGCAACTACTCAGTTTGGCATCCCTTCCCTTTCCGTCCCATTCTCAGTTTAAGATTAGGTTTATTATGAAAATTTACCCATTTCACTTAAACTTTGGCTCTGATACCAACTTGTAAGGCCCCGTTCCCGAGCACCTCACAGTTGGTCGTTCATCGCACATAAAAACATTTCAAAAGCATATTTACTTTGCAGCGGAATTTAAAATTTTCATTAATAACTAAAAACATGTCATTTCATAACTTTACAACATTCGTTTTCTTCTCAAAATACAATGACATGTCAAAATATGGATGCCAGCCTTAACCGCTGAGTAGTCGCCTCGTGCCATCCTCAGCAACACTACCTGTCAACTGGAAACACATCAAAGTCAGCGTTGCTGAGTGAGTTCTAGTTTTATAATAAAAACGTACTTTACTTTCCATCAAAACCGTTCTTACATACATACGATCATACAACATACATACACATAGATAATATTATTATAATCTTCATCATTCGTTCATTAGCTTTAGTTCATGTACTGTCCATCGTTAACGTTCAAGTTCTTTCTTAACTCTTTCTTTCGTCCGTACGTTTCTTACTTTCATTCATACATTCGTTACATTCGTTCGTACATACATTACGTTCATTCTTACGTTCATTTCATTCATTCGTACGTTCATTACTTTCATGCATCCTCTATCTTTCACTTCTATCTAGGTCCGGTCACACTTTACCCTCTTCATGGCACACAGCCATGATTACTGAGGTCGAGTGACAAGGATCCCGTTTCATACGTCATCATTATGTTCCTTCCGTTCATTACTTTCATTCGTTCGTTCTTTAGCTTTCAATAAGTTCGTTAACTTTGGTTCGTTTCATACTTTCTTTTCTTCATAACGCTCTTTCCTATTTCTCGTCTCATGCAATTCGTACCAATGGAGTTGTCACCAAGACCAACTCTCCATGTGGGTGAGAACTCTTGGGGTTTAGCCAACATCTCACGCCATCTCATGGGTTAGCCCAACATCGTACGCTACATAATCCACATGAGGTAGGCCAAAATCGCACGCTACATAGCACACAGTAAATACCACATCGCACGTATCAGAGAAGCTACCAAAACTGAACTCCCACTGTGTCTATGTCCCCTTATGAGTTACACCGTACATATCGAACTAATCGCACCAACAGAGAGGTCACCTAGACTGACTCCCTCTGTGTGTGTAAGGGCTCTCGGGGTTTAGCCAACATCGCACGCTACATAATCCACATGAGGTAGGCCAAAATTGCACGCTACATAGCACACAGTAAATACCACATCGCACGTATCGGAGCAGTCACCAAAACTAAACTCCCACTGTGTCTATGTCCCCTTAGGAGTTAGCCAAGATCACACGCTATAACACATACACCGTTGAGCTAACAACTCTCAATGAGCCGTGAACCTCCTTTCCTTCTGTTTGCAAGCCAATCTTACTCTCGTTCATCTGGATCCTGTCTCCTCCAATACCAGAGTACGCGACAAGGACCTCTCTCGAGTCTGTTGCGACGCAGAGTCGCTCACCTCATACACTTACTTGCAAGCCTTTCATTCATTCATTATTTCATGTGTTCGTTTATTCATTCATTAATGCATGCATTCATTCATCATGTTCCTCTTCCATTATCTTTCACTTTACGTTCTTATTACATTGGTTTCATTCGTTCATTCGTTCACGTAAAGTCACGAAAAGATAAACATACATCAACACAAGGAACATAGATATTTACAAATCATCAGTCATTACCTTCATATAGGGCTACATCATACTTATCATACATACATCCTACGTGTACATCTCTCCTCATTCTCATCAGCCCTATTTGGGCGATTAAACATACTTCAGTCGCATGGCCTCCATGCGACTGGATCATGCGATTTGGACAGTTATGTGAATGGGCATACAATCGTGTGATTGGACCTCCTATCATGCGACTGAACACTATACGAATGGGCTTCTGTGCAACTGAACCCTCAGTCGTACGATTGAACAGCTATGCGAATGGACCAATGCGACTGAACCATGCGGATAAACATCTATGCGACTGGACCTCAGTCGCTTGACTCGCATACGACTGGATCCCCAGTCGTACGACTAGACCTCAGTCGTGCGGTTGAACATCAGTCGTTCCTAGTGCGACTGGCCCTTCAATCGCCTAGCCCTATCTGGGCAGCGACTGAAGTTCATCACGAACAGCAGCCGTGACATTCGGCTTTCAAACCCTTCCAGACCTCGTTTGAGCTCAAATTAGCCCCTCTAATCCATAGGGAAACATACCTCGACCTCATACAAGCCTATCCTAGTCCGGAATCAAGCCCTAAACGTACCATACACATACACATACGTACATACACGGGTTAATCACCCAAAAACTCGAAAATAGGGTTTCAGATGTGTTCCAGCCCCAAAATCATTCAAAAACGTGTAAAAGAGGGGTCTTAGAACTCACCTTAGTAGCCTCCTCGGTTAGAGCTTCGTTTTGACTAGTCACTCGACAAATCTCGAGCCCTGATCACCACTTTCTCTCTTTATTTCTCTTCTTTCTCTGCTCTCTCTCTCTTTGCCCTTCCTCCCGACTGAAAATGTGGGAGTGTGGGGAGGGGAGATGGCTGCCCCTCCTTTATAGCTACAGCTCAGTCGCCCCAACACTCCAGCCGACTGGGCCTCCAATCACCTGAACTCCATGCGACTGGACCTTCAATCGTCCGAGTCGCATGGATTCCATGCGACTAAGACTCAGTCGCATGACACTCCAAAAAGCCAAACTTCTGGGTGTTACAGGAGGCAAATAAGAAGATAATCAGCTAGAAGTACGACGCCGACCTCAAGTTATTCATGATTAAAAGGTGAGGAGGGAAGATCCAATACCTGAACATGAGGAAGGCTTTTAAGACCTTGCCTAGGTGGGATCTAAGGAGGTTGGCTGAGATTCCTGTTATAGATGCCGATGTGAGTGAGAGGGCGATGTTGTTTGAGAAGGAGATTAAGAAGGGCCTAGATGACAATTTTGAAGCTTTTGGGTATATGAAGCCAGAGAGAAGGATGTTGAAGAAAGACTTGGATTGGGCCACTGGCAAGGGCAATATTGTATTAAAGTTAAAGCCTGCCAAAATAGTGAACAGAGTCTGAGTGCTGAACCCACTTCCCTCGATGCTACAAGACTTTGTCAAGTGGTTTTATGACAACAACACTAGGGAAGTAGTGATTAGGCTAAAAGGTGAACAAGAGATCAGGTTATTTGATCCAATGGAAGTCTTCCTGTTTGGTGATGAAGATTTGAGGATATTATGTGAAAATCACATAAAGGCTAGAGCTGGAGTTGAAACGTGAACTAAAGCTAGCCTGTTTATGAGGGTGGCAAACAAAGCTCGGGGCGTGAGAGCAGAAGTCAGGGAACTATCCAAGAAAGTTATACAAGCTGATGAAACCAGGATGGATGTGCAGGATCTTGCAAAACAATTACTTCAAGCAAGTGCACACACAAAAGAAGAAAGAGTAGCTGGAGCTGAACAAGACATATCAAACAAAGCTGGAGCAGATGGTGAACCGGCTGGAGCAGAAGATCAAGATCAAGATCAAGCCAGTGAGGACCAACCTACGGGGAGTATTAAAGAGCAAGAGTAGGTTGGACTCACCATGGTTGTTAGGTTCTTTTTGTTATATATGTAATAGGCTTAATGTTAGCTTATTTCTATTATGTAATTTTGTAGTTTATTTTGTGCTTAGAATAGTTTCTCTGACACAACGAAACTACGAGCAAAACTATTGTTTCGCTCGTAGTCAGCTGACTTAGGTCACATGGCAAAACTGTGTTTCACAGCCGGGTGAAACTAAGTTGTGGTCAAGGCAGTTTTGTTGTCCAACGAAACTGCCAGCGAAACTATAAACTGGCTATATATGTAGAGATCAAACTTTATATGCAAGTTTTGCACAACCCTAATACGAATATTCTTCTTTACACTTTGGTTCTCATTCACTTTTTGGCTGGAAATCACTTGGTTATTCATCTTTGAGCCTTTGTTTGTTCTTATGATTATGGTTTGTGCTATCTTTGTTCTACATTTGAAAACCACTGTTTAGATTGTTGTTTGAGTCACATTACAGTGGGATTATAGAGTGTTATTCATCATTTGGACTGATTTTCGATCATGTTGGACCAAAATACCAATTATCCCAGAGGAAATATGCCTTGAAAATCTATCCAATCTAGACTTTTGGTTTGACATACATTTCAAGTAGGTATGACAAAGGAATCTATATGGCTTGCATAGTCTCCCTTTCTTGATTTCACCATTCCTGTAGTCTCCATCATATCCTATTAGATAAAAACCCTCTGAATATAATCATGATTGAATACATCAGGGTGACCTGCTTCTTGTTCACCAAACTCCAATACTCTTCTAATGATCTGTTCATCTACTCTCAAAACTTCATGTCTAATGGAGGCATAAATCACTCGTTCACCATTCTCCTCATCTACTCTTGAAGTATTCTAGAAATCCATCACATGAGCTGGATAGATTACAGGGTCAGCTGTTAGAGCATAAAATAACCTCGATCTGTGTAGATATCTGATAATCTCTGTGCATCCTTTAGTGACAGGGTCATCAGAATTTACGAAAGCACATACATTATGCTCTTTAGCAAATCGATTAGCCATCTGCGATACACAAGAATATCATAAAACAATGATTTAAGGATTTAAACTAGACATCAAAAATCTTAAAATTTTAAGAAGTTCAAGAGTTTTGATGACATTTCAGCAATAATCACCGACTTTGATGTTATAATGAATTATTTACCTTGCTGATAATGTTCAAATGTTGAACAGAAGTTTAGATTACTGAGTGATTTGTTGTTTTGAAGTGGTAATTTGAATATAGGCGGAAGAGGGGTTTAAGGTTTTTACGAATGATTTTCTAGGTCATGAAAGTGCTCTGTAAAAGTGAATGAAAAGGACAAGTCAAATGCATATTTTATAACCTTTTTCAGAAACATAATTAATATCCTTTTAATGTGTGACCCTCAACCCTTAATACCCTTCCATGGTAAATTATTGTTTCGGCAGGTATTAGTTCTTCCATAGGAAGTTAAAACTTCCGAAGAAGATTAACACTTACGGAGGAAAATAAGTCTTCCGAAGGAAAATAAATCTTCCAAAGGAAATTAAGTCTTCCGTAGGAAATTGAATCTTCCGAAAGAAAATAAATCTTTCGAAGGAAAATAAATCTTTCGAAGGAAAATAAATCCTCCGAAGGAAATCTATGGATGACATCATTAATTTCGTGAACTGAATCTTCGGAAATATAATTTGTTTTTCCATATGATAAAAGTTTATCCTTATTGATGTATGAATCTAATATATTATTAGATCATATATTGATGTTGGACCTTGTTGACTTGTTCCATGGCAATTGTGCAGAGATTTTAACTGGACAGATATCCAACAGCGAAAGCAGTTGCTCAAGATCCAATTTTCTTCATTACTTTTGTTAAACTCAATTTTCATGCTCATTTATTACTACTCCCCCTAAATTTGTGCTTAATAATGAACTTTTTAGCATAAATTTAAATAGAGAATAGCATGAAAAGCAATGATCTCACCACTTTATATTCAATAACAAAAATTAACATAACTTAAATATATGTACAAGCCTTTGAAAATGGGATCATACTATGACACTAAGCTACCTCCTGTTGTATTTAGTTTAAGTGTAGTAGATAATGATCTAGTGCTGATTGTAATTATGTTTATCCTCTTAAATTCAACAAGAGTATGTGTTCAACAAGTCATGCTGATTATCATGTTTTGGTCTTGATTAGAGATAGACTGATATGGACTCCACATTTAATTAACATTTGAGGTTATCCTCCGTTTATGAGTCATCTTATCACTTTTTCACACTTTAAAACTATGTTCCTTTAAGTATAAGTTCTATCTTAATATTTGTATGAAATCTTAAATGCAAACTGTTATGTAAGCTCTTTAAATTTAATATACATTTGATCACATTGGATGCTTTTAGAGCTTGATATATGATCATCCTCAGGTCACCAGGTCTTTACCTACGTAAAACAGAGGTGCCTTTAACCCAGGTCTTTGTTTACACAAAACAGCGGGATGATGATGATGATCTTAGTCATATCACTAGGTGTTTATATGCATAAACAGAGGTGTTCATAATCCCAGGTCTTTGCTTACACAAAACAGAGGGAAATGAATTGCAAAGATAGAAATTATAAAAAGTCAGAACATAGTGTGTTTGGGTGAGTAAGTTGATCACATCAGGATAAGACTCACTTGCTTGCTCCTTAAAGTGGAATATCCCACAATCAGTCATCTAGGCATCAAGTTTGGCATGAATTTGTTTATTTTCTACTCAAGCTAAACCTACTCACACATCAAAGCACATCTGATCAGTCTTTACGTAAGATTAAGATTTAGGAAAGTAAGCAAAGTCATAGTGTACTATCGTTTCCCAATATGGAAAAGCTATAAATAGAAAATCATATTAACCATACATTATTTTTAATGGTTTTATGAATGTTTTTGGCATTATCATGGTAGATAGATCATGCTTTCAATAATGATGAAGAGAAAGTTAATCTAAGTTGATCATGCCTAGTTGATCACGCCTACAGATTCAATTAAGAAATTAAATCTTACTGAATCAAAGGCTTTAGTGAATAAATCAGCAAGCTGATTTTTGGTGTCCACTTTGATCAACTTGATCAAACCCTTTTCTGAGCAATCTCTCAGAAAATGGTATCTTATCTCTATATGTTTTGTTTTACTATGTTATTAGCAGTGATAAACCTAGCAGCTGAGTTATCTATATGAATTGGTGTTTGAAGAAAATGGTACCCATAGTCGAGTAACTGGTTTTATAACCATAAAACTTTAAAGCAACCAGCTAAAGCAGCTATGTACTCAGCTTCAGCTATGGATACTGAAACATTTGTTTGTTTCTTGCACTGCCAAGATACAAGCCTTGGTCCTAAGAATTGACATCCATCTGTGGATTTTCTTTTATTGTTACATCCACCAAAATCACTATTTGAATAGGAGTAGAGGTTGAATTCTCCTTCTTTGGGATACCAAAGTCTGAGAGCTGGTTTCCCGTTAAGATATCTGAATATCCTCTTCACAGTATTCATATGTGATTCTTTGGGATCAGATTGGTACCTTGCATAAACACAAATAGCAAACATAATGTCAAGTCTGCTTACAGTTAAGTATATTAATGATCCTATCATTGATCTATATAATCTATGATCTACAGACTTCCTTTTAGGATAGGTACAATCTTATCTATGGTTGATGCTGGTGTTTTGCATGAAGATGTATCAACAAGAGAGTATTTCTTTAGTATTTGATGAATATACTTTTCTTGGTTGATGAATATGCCATCTAGTTTTTGATGAACTTGTAATCCAAGGAAGAATGTTAATTCTCCCCTAGAGCTCATCTGAAACTCAGATTTCATCAATGCTTCAAAATCTTCACATAATCTCTTGTTTGTTGATCCAAAATAATGACATCTACATATATTTGAACCACCAAGAGATCTTGATGTTTATGCATGAGGAAGAGAGTCTGATCTATTGTTCCTCTCTTGTGTCCATGCTTCAGCAGGAAGGATGATAATGTCTCATACCATTTCCTTGGAGCCTGATGAAGTCCATACAAAGCTTTGTCAAGCTTGTATACCCTGTGAGGGTAATCTGGATCTTCAAAGCCTGAAGGTTAACAAACATAGATCTCTTAATAAATTTTACCATATAAGAAAGCACATTTTACATCTATTTTGTAAACTGTGAATTTCTTATATGAAGCATAGGCTAGAAAGACTCTAATTGCTTTAATCCTTACAACTGGTGCAAAGACATCATCATAGTCTAAACCTTCTTCTTGAGTATAGCCTTGTGCTACTAGCCTTGCTTTGTTTCTTACAATGATGCCTCTATCATCTAGCTTGTTTTTGAACAAACATCTGGTAACAACTGGATATTGTCCTTCAAGTAGATCAACTAGATTCCAAACTTTCTACTTTCTAAATTATAAAAGCTCCTCTTGCATAGCTTTAATCCACCTATTGTCTTTAAGTGCAGCTGATATATTAGGTGGAACCACTTGAGATAGAAAACAGGAGAAAAGACAAATGTTGGCTGCTCCCCTTGATTTCTTGTGGTTCTTTCTTGAAGATCACCAATTATGTTTTCAACTGGGTGATTCTTATGAATTCTGGTTGTTGGTATTGTTGCAACTTGAATGGAAGATTCCAAGTTGGTCATGTGTGGTGATGGACATTGATCCAGCGATGATGGAGAATTAACAAAGTAGTCAAATTCTTCTTCATCTTGATCTGAGGCTGAAAGATATCCATCTTCCTGATTTTATGCTTCAGTAGATGTAGTTTGACCTTCCGTAGGTGTTACGGTAACATCTCCGGACATAGGTTGTGGATCTGCTGATGCTGTTAATGGACTTGGTTGTTGTACTGATGGATTTGGAACTTCTGTTGAAGGAACTGGAGCATCTTTTGATGAAGATGGAATATCTACGGATGCATTGACCATATCTCTAGATGCAGTATTAACATCTGCGGAAGCAGGGTTAATAGTTGCTGATACTTCATTTACTTCATTACTTGATTGAAGGGAAGGCCCATGATCTACAATACTTGAAGGGTGTGGATAAGGTCTTGCTGGATCTGTAGTTAGTGGCACTTCACTCATTGTTAGAGGTACATGCGGATAACATGTATCCATAGAACCTATAATATTCAAATAACCAGAGTTAAATGAATTCGTGAGAGCATCTATGTCAAACAGCCATGATGAACCTATTACTGATTTTGTAAATGATCTTTCATCAAAAGATACATTAGGTGTTTCTTCCATAATGTTTTGTTATGGAATGTACACACTGTATGATTTGGATGTTGATGAATAACCAATAAAGAAACCATCATAGGATTTTTCTGAAAACTTTCCTAATTGTTCCTCAGTGTTTAACACAGACACATCTTTTAAATAAAAGCTCATGTAGCATTGTCCTATCTGCTTCAATGAGAGTTTTGTTTCTTTTCCTAGTAACTCCATTTTATTGTGGAGTTCTTAGTGCACTGAACTGTGTTGCTATACCTTTGTTCCTGCAAAAGGTATCTAGAACACAGTTAAAAAATTCAGACCCATTATCACTTCTGAAGATTTCGACTTTTAAATCAAGCTAATTTTCAATTTTAGTGATGAACTCCATTAGTGTTTCTGATGTTTCACTTTTATGTTCTAAGAAAAAGACCCATGTGAATCTAGTGAAATCATCAACAGTCAATAAACAATATTGCCTTTTACCAATGCTCATCATATTGGTTGGACCAAAAAGATCCATGTGAAGCAATTTGAGTGGTGTTGTATTTGTGTTAATTGTTTGGACTTATGAGACACCTTATGTTATTTTCCTTTATAACATGAAGAACAATGAGTAGAACATTGAAATTCTTTCTCAAGAACGCTAATGACTAGGTCATATTTGGCTAGCCTGTTCATGTTCTTCATGTTAGAATGAACCAGCCTTCTATGCTATTCTTGAGATTCATCTTCTGTTGACTTAGAAATCAGACATGTTTCACTTGATGTTAGTGAGCTGTTATTCATATCCAAAACATATGTTTCGCCTTTTCTTGGTGCTTTAAGAAGAATGTAAACATCTGGGATTTTCAAACCAGGTTTAAGAATGTAACAATGAGTGTTATCAAATAAAGTGGTATAGTTGTGATCACAAATTTGAGAGACACTAAGTAAATTATATTGCATGTTTTTACAAAAATTTACTTTCTCAAACTTGAGTATACCATTAGTTACATTCCTTCACCTATAATTTTGCTTCCCTTCTTATTCCCACCAAATGCTACATAAGAAGCATTTTTGTGTTTGAAGTCATAGAGGAGAGAACAGCTTCCTGTCATATGCCTAGAACTTCAACTTTCAACATACCATTTATTGTCAACCCTCCATGTATGTTCCTGCAAATAAAATGAAATAAATTAGAATGGGGAACCCAAGCCTTAATGAGCTTGGGCGTCACACTTGTGTCTAAAATTATCACTCCTTCATGAATAAGTCTTGATGATTCAGGTTTGACTTTAGACTCAATTGATTCATTTTCTTTAGTTTATGGTGGTGAGGATGATTCTGATGGAGATTGACTTGAGACATTTTGAACTTGTGTCTAGGCTACTTCCACTTGCACCTTCTCTTTGTTTGTCTTCTCATTTGCTTTTGATGAAGATCCTTTATTGAATAAGGTTTCAGCATCCTTTGATTGTGACTTTGATATCTCAATACCTTTGTCAAACTGATCAAAGAAGGTCTCATTAGCATTTGTTGATTTATCATTCAAGTTCATCTTCTTGTGTGGTGTCCTACTTTGAGATTGTTGTTTTTCCTTCTTTTTTGGTTGGGCATTAGAAGCAGCTGATTGCTTGTTATCCTTCTCAACCTTTTGTTATTAAACATCAGCAAGAGCCGTCTTCTTTGTCTTTTCACCCTTTTTCTTTCGTTGCATCTTCTGTACTTTTGACTCCTTGAAGTTGTCATCTGATTGTGAATCTGATTTATTTGTCTCAGATTGCTTCTTCTTAGAAATTTTGTTTTGTTCTTTTTCTTAAAATAACATTCTTGAGTTGAGTGATTATTTTTGTTGTCGATTTGACAATGCTTCTTGAAATAGCAATCTAAGGTCATATGGTTGTTCATATTGCAGATAGAACAATAACTGCTGAAGTGGCAATCTTCAGTGTTGTAATTGGTCATATCACGCCACTTGCAGTACTTGTCTTCTGCTTCACTTTCTGGTTCAACCTTTTTCTTCTGTTACAGCTATTTTTTATACTCTTTCAGTTCTTTCTCAAGTTTTGCTGGTGAAGAGTCTTTTCTACTTCCGGACATAATGTCAAGTGGTTCTGATAGTTTAGCAGTTGTCTTTTGTTGATGATGCACAACATTCTCAAATTTCTTTCTTGTGCTTTTGATTGTTAAAGCTTCAGCTGAAGATTTCTTTGCTTTGACTGGTCATTCAGATGAAACTTCCTTCTTCCGTAGATCTCCTACGGATAACTGTTTAGACAAACTAATAGTTGTCTTCATCCACTGAGGATCTACTGAAGGTACTTGGATTTCAACAATCTTCTTCTTCCGTTGAAAAGGTCTGCTGAAGTTGTTGACACGGTCTTCCTGATCTTTTCTGTGGAAGTAGTTTTTGCTTCTTCTGTAGAATTTAGACTTGCATTAGCTTCAAACCTTTTTGTTGTTTATTGAGTGACTTGCTAGTTGTTTAGCTCTTGAATCCCAGCATTCAATTGAGCTATCCTTTTATAGATAGTCTTTAGCAAGTTTCTTTGTTAAGGTGGATAGGGTACTTTGATTTCTTCAAGAACTTTTGGTATTAAAGGTTCAAATACCAAACTTGTTCCCTTACCTTTATCATCACCTTGTTGTTGATCATGATCATCCAGCTCAAACAGATCATCACATCCATCAAAATCAAAATCTATTTCATCTTGTGTTTGAAACTTATAAATCAGTTGATTGAGTTTCACTCACCTCAGAATCATCACCATTGGCCACTTATTTAAATTCAGTTTGAACTGTATTATTGGTGCTTGGCACAAAATGGTTTGATAGGCTGTTAGTCGTAGAATCAGGTAATGAGATATAATTGTTATTCACTGGTGGTGCAACATTATGAAAACCGAAATGTGGTTTGTTTTGTGATTCAATATGAGAATTTAACAGCTTCTTATATTATTGAGATGAAAGTTGCAAAATCTAAACTTTCACTTCAGTAGATGCATGTTCTGCCATTGATTTTGTTAAGGATGTAGTCAAATGCTCAATTTGTGCCTTTAGATTGTAATTTTTAAAAACTAGTTTATCTAAATCCTTTTGTAAGGAAATGATTTTTACCTGATAAAGTTTATGTTCCCTTACATGAGATTCATTGAAAACCATTGTTTCCTTAACTTTATTAGCAAGTTATTGAGCATGAGTTCTGTACCTTTCAACTTCCTCAATACAGCTGGATGAACATAATATTTCCCTTACCTCTCTAGACATTGGTGGGACCTTGTTCTCCATGTTTTTCATGAGAGCTTGATTTTCTTCCAAGACTTCCTTCTCATATAGGGTCCAGTCACAAGTACCATCCTGTAGGATGACTAACCCAGTCTCTTAATTCTTGCTTGAGCTGGCTGCAGATGTACTTGTGGTTGATAGGGATGAGTTGGTTAGTTAAGGCTGCTTGAATGGCCTTTGATTTGCTTAAAGTTGTTGTTGCTTATGTTAAGGATGTTGATATTATTGTTGAGTTGTGGACTATTGGTTGCATTCTCTTGAGAAGTGCCCATAAAGGTTACACTTGAAACATCTCACTTTATACTTATCAACTCCTATCTTAGTTGTTCTACCTGGAGCAGATAATCCTTTGTTTCTCCGTAGGAACATCTTTGCCCTGTAAGCAATTATTACCATCTTCCATTGTAGATCCATTTCTTCTACTTCATCTGGATGAAGTCCTTCTAGATCTTGCTTGCAAAAATGGGCTGGGGTCAAAGTGTTACCGAGGGATGCTTGGAGCTTGAGCTGAAAAACTGCAAATGCTGCTTTTTGCTCTTCAGAATCAAGAACTACTTTAATTGGTTCTGATCTATTGTTGCTTTTGGTGTTTGAGGATGATCCCTTAGCAGTTGCATTCTTTCCATCATCCTTTTTCCCTTTTTTTTTGTTGCTTAAGTGACTTTGACTTGATTTAGTTGGTCTTGATGCATAAAAACCAAATTCTTCTTCCTCATCACTCACAGCACATGAGCTCTCATCATCTTCATTTGAAATGAAAGCACTCCCCATAATCTTTGATTCCTTGAATTCATAGGGAGCAATGGGTGCTTTCATGATCTTGTTTTTGTTTTCTCATCAAGTTCAAGAGCTTCCATTTTAGCCACCAAGGTATCAAGTCCGATGGCTTTCAAATCCAGGGTGTTCTTGAACATTGATATTGTCTGCGTCCAACTCTCAGGTAGAGTATGGAGCATTTTCTTGTTGAGTTCCTCATTGTCATACTTGGGCTCCAAGATGTTCATTTTAGTTACAAGCTGCATAATGTAACTATTAAGGAACTTATTCACCCTCAATATGATGAAATGTGTCATATTGGGACCTGAGTGTATCCTTTTTGATGCTTCTGATTTCTTCACTTCCTTCACTCAAAGTGTGCAGAGTTTTCCACAGTGAATGTGTTGTTTTGTAGGCTTCACACATAATGAGAAGGTCTTCATGCAAAGCCATAGTAAGGATACTATAGGCTTTGATATCAACTTTGACCTTCTTCACATCATCAGGTGATAAGTCCTTTAGACTGATAGGCTAATTCTTGTCATTATAATCAGGTCCTAAATTTGGTGGAATTTATGGACCTTCTGTTATAGATGACCATAGACCAGAATCAGTATAATTTACATGGTTCCTAAAATGGATTTTCATGTTTTGAAGTCAGCCTTGTTTTCCAACTTAGGGGGTTGGTAGGCAGATCCAATAGGTGAGTTACTCATTTTTCGTTAGATGATTGTTTAACTAAAACAAAAATTCTTTTTTTAATGCACTAATTAATGACCAACACTTAATTATCAAGTAATTAAGTCATTAATGTCAAAAGTTAGTTCATCCTCTCAATAAATTCTCAACTAATTATGAGATTGAGGATGTTTAATGTTGAATTTGTTCAAATATGATTGAACAATTGTTAGTAATTGAACAATAACTTAGATCTATGAATTAAAAAAAGATTTAATACAGATTTGAGTTGATCAGGCAATGGAACAGTACCCAACTGATCGATATAACAGATTTTAATGATCGCACCAATTTGTTGATCCCAATATCTTAATTAGCTATTAGTTAGCTAATTCCGATATGTGACTTAATTGTTTTGTTCAAAAACACAATCGACGATAAGTTGTATACCCTCAAATCGTATGAACAAACCCTAAAATGATTAAAATCAATAGATCTAATCAAAAACTTGACAGGTCTAGTGATATAAACAATTAATCAAACAAAAACAAATGCTGATAGATCATTTGAGCTAAATCAATGAGCACTTGGCTCTGATACCACCTATGAATCCAAGGATCGTCCAGGGAATTATCAGCTTAGTTAATTACAAAACAGTGATTGCGAAATTATCGCTAATTGTTGTTTGATTAATTGATTATGTAAATATAAACACACAATTATATCGTGATGAACAAAATCAAACTAATGAAGAACAATTGAATAGATGAAGAACAAACACAAATATATATCAAAGGTTTTCCATTAATGTTTGAATAATGATTACAATAATCAAACGATCAATGATATTGCTAATGCTAGGGTTCTATTGCTATATTGATGCTTATATTGTTATGATTGTGATTGCGGCTGCCAGGGTTTGATTGAGGTTTTGATTTGTAGTAGTCGAAGACAATCGGGTTTTCTTAAAAGTGTGCACCTAAACCTCGTATTTATAGGAGTAGGAATTTACTGATATGGTAACAGTAACTTTCTTGTCGAGGTAAGGAAGTTACTCAGAGAATGTCCTGATGTGACATTCTCTGACTAAACTGAAAGTCGTTCGCGGATGTTGACTCGACACACTAGTGTTGACATTTGTTGACTTGATGTACTTGGTGAAGTACATCAAGTGTTGGTCTTCCGCAGTAGTTTTAATTGTTCTTCCACCGCAGGTCAGTCTTCCATAGGAGATGCATCAACTTGAAGGGAGGCGTTGTAAAGCTTCCGTAGGAGTTCCACAGAGACAATACTTGATTTGTTCCAGAAGATGTACGGAGGAACACTTTGTTCATCCATAGATGTTTTTCCAACACTTGGTCAATTTCTTAAAATTGACCAAGAGTAATGATTTTCATGCAAATATACATACAGAACAACACATGATAAATGGGTTAACCTATAAATATATATTGCAGGCAAAATGATGGGAAAAGTAAAAGAGTTGTTACAATGATTGATTCAAGAACTAAACCTATACAAAAAATCTAGACCTAACATCAAGGCATCTATATTGATGTAGGCCTGAGGAGGTTATTGAGTATGGATAACTACAAGTGAGGATAGCGAGGCCTCCGTGTCCATACTATGGGCAGTATTCTTAGGTTCTAGGATTATAGTTAAGGCTTTCACCCCATTTTTATAGCAATACCCACTTGCATAGGTAAGCTAGAGGTTAGGTCCATCATATCCGCCGGTTCTTTTAGACCTGATTGAACACGCCTGGCAGGACACTCAGCTTAATTGCCTTTGAGATTGGTGATCTTAAGTTGCTGATTAAGGACCTGCCTTTGTAAGGTAGCCACCTTAGATTCTAGGTGACTCACCACTGAAACCAAGTAGGTGTATGTTTTAGACACTTTTTGCACTGTTAGTTGTAGACTCCCCTCATCTTCATTAGAAGAATCATGGGAGATAAGAGAACATAACCAAAGTCATCTCCCTCACCACCAGATAGTGGTTCTTGGCTTCTGGATTTCCCCAGCTCCATGGTAGCTTTAAGAGAAGTGTCAAGGGGCTGGGTTTTCATGGTTGAGGTCTTAATTATGTAATAACTTATTAAAGTGAGAACCTCTTCCATATGGACCTCCTCAACATGTTCAGGGAAGTCCACCTTAGTTAGGTGTGGATGATGTGGGCTAGATAGGGGGTCTTTGGAGCACTCATCTCTACTTCAGTAGGTTAGGAGAAGAGAGACTCATGATACTCACTGAATCCTTTATCTTTATCATCATAGAATTGAAGGTCAGGGATTGGTTGGTTGAAGTCTAAAGGTTAGGAATGGTAGTTATCCCCTAAAGGTTGTTCACTTGAGTTTTGAGACTCAGAATGAAGGCTTGAGGCTTGGACATTCAGCTCATCAGGCTGAGCATGAGAAACCTCAGCACTGATCAATGAAATAATAGGAGTGGTTTGCTTCTCAGGGGAAGTGGGAGCTCTTGGTTCCACTTCCTCCGGCATGGGTGAGTGTATGGGGGCCTACTTAATCTGAATAGATTAAGAAGGGGTTTGATTGAATTTCCTTTCGTAAGTGATGGTTATTTATGGTTGTGTGGGTGGTGCAGATGTAGAAGGTGTGGGTTCAATATTGACTGGTGCTGCCAAGTTGTCAACTTCAGCAATGAGCTTTAACATTTTTGGGACTAGGTTTGTTTCAACCCCTGAGAAGCGTACAGTGGTTTTTCACATGATTTTGAAGATGTCGGGGTTCATTCGTCCTAGTTTAAGAGTAGGACCTGTTCCCCTCAACTGTTAGCCCAGTTCACAGTTCAGAATGTGCTGGACATATCTAGGGAGCATGTAGTACTCTAAGGAGTCCAAGTTGTCAAGAAGGTTTGTGTAAAGAAACTAGGAATACTTGAACTTGACCCCTTGAACCATTCCATGGACCATATAGGATAAGCCCTTTGTAATTTGATCCTATCCTCCATGTTTGTTTGATAAAGACTGAATAATAACATGAAGGAGGTACTTTTATATTTAAGAGACCTTACCCTTCTTGAAGGTCCTGATTGTGAAGTCCCCTTCATACCCCACCTGCCTGAATGATTCATTGATAGCTGCTTTAGGGAAGGAAAGCTCGCCTTCTTTATCATCCAACCTGAGATGAGTGTTGATTGTGGCTGTTGGGTTCAACAAACAGATAAACTGAAGCTTTCTAAATCACAATCACAGCCGACTGAAGATCTCATTGTACGAGTTCAAAGACGTTGATAAACAGAACAAAACAAATACAAGACAAAGTCAACAACACAAGGTTGACAAAGTCAACATCAATACAAAGCAAAAATCAAAATTAGGGTTTCTCATGTAATAATTATTAGAATATTATAAATAGACCCACTAGTGCATTTTTGCAAGTGTGGTTCTTGTATGTGTGTTTCTCATGGTGTGAATCACCACCCAAGGAGAATTTCTCCTTTGGGTGGGTTTGATTCCATCATTCGTTTATGATTCTCGTTGTAATTTGCACTTAACATCAATGAAATCATAACATTATCCTTATCATTCTCTTTGTTCTATGATTCACACACCTCCACCCATCTTAATTTTGAATTTTCAGATCTGAACATGATGAATCCTAAGATCGAAGCTCAACGAATCTGAAATATTGATTCAGCAAAATGGTATCAGAGCTGTTGGTTGCTGGGTTCATGCATTTTTCATATCTGATTTCATATTTAATGATGTTTAGAACAAAGAAGAATCAACAAAAATGAAGAACAAAAGCATCTGTTCATCAAACCCCACTCTTCATCAACAAAATACAAACGAAATCAACAAATTTGTTAAATTGATACGATTTGAAGATGATTAATCATGGATCTGATTTCTCCTTCAAAACTCGATGCAACTTAACAAGATTTTAATCAAAAAATGAAGATAACGTTGTTGTTCATCAAAATTATCATCAAAATCTGATCGGTTTCAAGCATATCAGGGTCAAAATCAGCTTTTTCTTAATCGGTGATGATTCATCATTGACTCATGTTTTCCATCAAGCTACTTGCTGAATTGACTTTCAAAATGAATGAAGACTGCTCGAGAAAAACTATATTTGCATTTCTTCATGATGAAATGCAGATGGGATATTAATGCGGATGTATGTATGACATGCGGACATGCGTATGATATCCATCAGAAATGCAGCATTATTAAAACCGAGCCCAACAAATGCGACTGCTACAAATAGAAATGCGAATGGGAGATGCAGGAAGTGCGAATGGACACAGCTTTGCAAGCAGAAATGCGGCTCCTCACAACAACAAATACGGATGCTATTCATGATTGCAAGCATACAGATGTCAATATTTATCCACAATTGTGGCTGTCACATGGACTATCGATTACATTAATACAATGGCTATTTTTCTATGTCACAACAAGACAAAAACAACTGATTACTTTTAATGGTTATGCTTTAACATTAAAGCCATGTAATCTACTTATCCATTCAATGTTACGGCTGTTTTTGTCTTTTTGTTTGAGCCATGAAGAATGGTTATATCTACGGGTATACATATGTCAATGCATGTGAAAAACATGGATTTGCATGCATTTAATATGGAGCATTTGAATGCACATGATAAAAAGGATGCTGCAGGTAGCTTTCAATTATCAAATGGTCAAAAACCAACTCAAAAGAAATGCGATTGCATGTCACATTAAAAATGCGGCTGTCTAATTAATCTTCAAACAAATGCGGAAGGTTCAAGACAAATGAGGTTGCATCATATTTTTCTACACAAATGCGGATGATGGGTGAAATTTAATGCGGCTGTTGTATGTTGAATCAATATAAAATAGGCTAATGCATGTGAGCTTCTTTGTTATTCAAATACGAATTAAGCTTTGATCCTAATGTGAATGACAAAAAGAAATACGGATAGCTTTTGATGACAAATGCGTGTAACAAAACAAATGCGGGTAAATTCATACAAATGCGGATGTCTACTCTCATTACACAAATGCGGCTGCTTTTGTGAACAAATGCTGATGAGTTATTCATCTAATGTGGCTGAGTTTACTTCAAATGCAAGTCATCCAACAACAAACAATGATGAACGAATGATAAACAGATGACAACAACAAACAAGAAAAAAAACAAAATGAATGTGGATGATTGCAACCAACAGGCACGTCCATTTTGAGTATTCAAAACAAAAGAAGAAATCAATCTTGGTCACGTAAGCATTGATTCATTCAAGGATTTGTACAACTATCAGAAACTCTTTCTGAAGTTCATGATACTACAACCAAAGATGATCTTTTGCACCCGTGTCTGACTACTGAGCGGAACAGATAGACGGACTTTAAATCAAGGGGACTAATGATTGTCTGAATAATGTCAGATTATGAAGTCATTTCAAAAATTGAAATGAGTTGAAGTATTTTCAAGATTGAGTTATGTTCCTGATGTAATTTATTGAAGTTCAAAGCCTCATCATATGCCTAATACATTCTAATCCTTAGAGTTATGATATTGTCACACCCTCAATTTCCACAAACGGGGTTTTACCGTTAGGCATGTGACATACCAGGATCTCAGACACAGTCATATCGAACGACACTATACGAATTTAAAAATAAACGTTTGACTTCATTCAACGGAACATAAACGAAATTTACAACAGTGCGGAAGCGTATACATAATATGTAAATCCATTACATGAAAGTTACAAATGCCAAGTCTAAACAAAATGCTCGATGCAAGGAAATTACATTTGATGAATGCATGTCCTGAGTGCGTTCCTGAAGCGTGCATCATGAGCTCATGCATTCCTGTGACCTGAGAAAACATGCTAAAATGTGTCAACATAAAGCTGGTGAGTTCACAGGTTTAATCAACAAGAAATGTGTCCGAAAGCGTTTCAATGGTTTAGTATATAAAGCATATCGTTAGGTAGCTAGCCTATGTTCATGTTACTTAGCGTTTCAAACCGAAGCTGACTGTTTGCGTCCTATATGTTTGTTGTATCCCCGTCACGTCTCACCAGACAGTGACAAATGTTAGGTCAATTTTGCACCCGTTTGACCTCCAATCAAGCTAGCGCGACTAGCCCAGGCGGGGTTTGTCAGACCCAGTAGTACTACTTAGAATTACCTCGCTACACATTACTAACGGTTCAAGAATGTCAGGATTGTTATGTGTGTTTGCACTAACGTAACAAGCGATATCAATAATACTAAAACCATTTATGTAAATCTGTTTGCATGTTTTCTCCCCCAAAAGGAAAGAAAGTAAAATAGGGGCCGTGAAGACTCACTGATGATGTAGTATGTAGGATGGAAGCCTCCCAAATGTTGTTCACAATGAACTGTCAAACAACTATTGACAGTTATGTTAAGCGTTAATGTTATGTCTAGTGTTAATACAAATGTTTAGTCGGGTCGGGTCGCATTGGTTCGGTCGTGGGTGACACACACACAAGCAGGCATACACGTATCAGACCTTATGTAGATCCCAAATGGGTTGTCGTTAATTGTAAATGGTTAGGTTATTTTAGATTGAAAAAGTATGTGCTTGTTGATAGCGTTGACTTTAGTCTTTGTGGTTAAGAAATGACGCTTTAGTGAATGTTACTTTATCATCACACGATAGGCACACCGCACCCAAGAAGAACTCACTCACAATGACTCCAATCGCATAATACGACTAGCCGCATGACTGGACACTTTATCCGCACGAATGGGCCTTCAATCGTATGAATCAACTTCACTCGTGCGATTGAACCCTCATTCATGCAACTCACCATTCAGTCGTACCACACATCACCCATTCGCACGACTCAACGGCCAATCGCACGACTGAACCTTCATTCGTACGATTGGACCTTCAGTCGTGTGATACTCAGTCGCACACATTCATCCGATTAACTCAATCGCACACACTCTCAATCGCATGCATTCAATCGCACGACAAGCCCATACGCCTGGACTCAGTCGCACGACTCACCCCAGTCGCACCACTCAGTCGCACGACACGCCCAGTCGTACGGCTCAGTCGCACGACTGGCACAGTCGCGAACTGCAGCAGATCGCGACTGCTGGTGGGGCTGAACAGCCTTCGGCTGTTCCATGCACGGTTTTCACATAGCAGGGACTTCCAGAAACACTTTCCTAACATGTCTAAGTAAAATGCACATGCTGATTGACCTCACACGCACCCCCACGACCACATGCATTCGGGTTGAACCCGAGCACCCGAACCCTAGATTTGCAGCAGTGAAACGAGCGACAAAATGGATGACCAAGGTCGCCTACCTGTTGGAAACGTGCTATCTCAGCTGTAGCGTGGTTTAGCCGGCGAAAACGAGCTCAAACGAGGCGGTTGTGGTGCTAGGAGGTGGTAGAAATGGTAGAGGAGAAGATATGAAGAAGATAGAAGAAATGGGAGTGAAGTGAATATTAGGGCTGGTAAGAGGTTTATATACCCAGACCTAGTTTAGCAATTTGTCACGTTTGGTCCTCGCACTTAGTCCCCGAGTTCCCGAATTTGTTTCGGTTGATAACGACGTAAATGGGCGAGCTATGTTAATTAAGAGGATTTCTTAAGTAATCCTGTTTATTTGAATCCTCAACAAACACCAATGTTAGTATTATATATCATAATTTATTTAACGATGTCGAAGGCGATGCTTGTATACGTTTCGAGTAATAACGAGAATGTAACAATGATAACGACAATAGTCTGAATAGTGTTAACCTGAAATTACGGTGTGTCACATTATCCCCTTGTTGCAGGATTTTTCGTCCCGAAAATTAGAACACCATGTTACGAGGTTCAATGGGGAATACAAGGCTCAACGGTTTGTGACGTATGTCGAATAGAGTTTCTGCGTATCTTAAGAGGTAGATGCCTGATTTTGGAACAGTTGTGGGTACTTCTTCTTCATCTGATCCTCGCGTTCCCAGGTAAATTCTGGTCTACGCTTTGAGTTCCAACGGACTTTGACGATAGGGATACGACTATGTTTGAGCGTCTTGACCTCTCGGTCCATGACTTCCACCGGTTCCTCGATGAAACGTAGTTGTTCGTCCACATGTATCTCGTCTAACAGAACGATAAGAGTCTCGTCTGCAAGGCATTTCCTTAGATTTGAAACATGGAACACATCGTGTACTCCACTAAGTTCTTCGGGTAGGTTCAGCTGATAGGCCACGGGGCCAACCCGTTTGACAATCTCAAACGGTCCCACGTATCTAGGGCTTAGTTTCCCACGTTTTTTGAAGCGAATAACGCCCTTCCATGGTGACACTTTCCAAAGCACTTTATCACCTATATGAAATTCCAACGGTCAGCGACGCTTATCAGCGTAACTTTTCTGTCGGTCACGTGCTGCTGCCATACGGTTACGGATCTGCACGATCTTCTCAGTCGTCTCGTGCACAAGTTCAGGGCCGGTGAGTTGACTTTCTCCAACTTCCGCACAACAAATATGTGATCGGCACTTACGCCCATACAATGCCTCAAATGGAGCAGCTTTGATAGATGTGTGATAGCTATTGTTGTAAGAAAACTCAACTAGTGGTAAGTGAGTTTCCCAACTGCTGCCGAAATCTATAACGCAGGCACGCAACATGTCTTCTAAAGTCTGGATCGTACGCTTACTCTGGCCATCGGTTTGAGGATGATATGCCATACTTATGTCTAACCGTGTACCCAATGCTCGTTGTAACGATTGCCAGAAACGTGAAGTGAATCGAGTGTCACGATCAAAGATAATGGAAATTGGTACACCGTGCCGAGAGACTATTTCCCTTAGGTAGATATGAGTCAACTTTTCCATGCGGTCAGTCTCCCGGATTGCCAGAAAATGTGCGGATTTCGTCAAGCGATATACAATGACCAAATAGTATCGCATCCGCTGGGAGTCCGAGGCAGTTTTGTAATGAAATCCATTGATATCTGCTCCCACTTCCATAATGGGATTTCAGGTTGTTGAAGTAATCCAGATGGTTGTGGGTACTCCACTTTAACCTTAGAACAGGTTAAACATCTGCTTACATAGGTGGCGATATCAGCTTTCATGTTTGGCCACCAGTAAAGAACCTTCAGATCGTGATACATCTTATCCGAACCTGGATGGATAGAGTACCGTGATTTGTGAGCTTCGTCCATTACTAGCTCTCGTAGGTCTCCATACAAGGGAACCCATGTTCGGTCCACGAAGTAACGGATTCCGTCAGGCTTGGTTTCTAGTTGCTTCTCCATGCCTCGTAGCGATTAGGCTTTCAGGTTCTCGTCTTTTAATGCCTCAAGTTGAGCATTACGTATTTGTTCGGGTAAACCAGTGTGAATGGTGAGTTGTAAAGCTCGAACTTGTCTTGGCTTAGACGTCTTCGACTTAAGGCATCTGCTACTACATTAGCCTTGCCCGGATGATACTTGATCGCACAATCGTAGTCGTTTAACAACTCGACCCAACGACGTTGTCTCATGTTCAGCTCCTTCTGTTCAAAGATGTGCTGGAGACTCTTGTGATCGGTGTAAATGGTGCATTTGGTACCGTACAAGTAGTGTCTCCATATCTTGAGTGCAAACACGACTGCTCCAAGCTCTAGGTCATGTGTTGTGTAGTTCTTCTCGTGAACCTTTAATTGTCGGGATGCATAAGCAATCACTTTATTGCGTTGCATTAGCACGCAGCTGAAGCCTTGAATAGAAGCATTACAGTAAACTACAAAATCATCTGTTCCCTCAGGCAGGGATAGAATCGGTGCTGTACAGAGTTTCTGCTTCAGAACCTGGAATGCGGGTTCTTGTTTATCACCCCAATCGTACGTAGTGCCTTTATGAGTTAATGCGGTGAGAGGTTGAGCAATCTTTGAGAACACTTCAATGAACCGTCGATAATAGCCAGCCAACCCGAGAAACTATCATACCTCGGTCAGAGTCTTAGGCATAGCCCAGTTCTTAATGGCTTCTATCTTTGCCAGGTCAACATGTATCCCGTTCTCATTGACCACATGACCCAAGAAATGGACCTCTCGTATCCAGAAGTCGCACTTTGAAAATTTAGTGTACAATTGTTCTCGTTTCAGCAGCTCCAGAATCAGCCTAAGGTGCTCCTCATGTTCTTCCTTATTCTTTGAATAAATAAGGATGTCATCGATGAAGACAATGATGAACTTGTCCAAATAGGGCTTGCACACTCGGTTCATGAGGTCCATGAAAACCGCTGGCGCATTGGTGAAACCGAATGGCATAACCAAAAACTCGTAGTGGCCATACCTAGTTCTGAAAGTAGTCTTTGAAATGTCTTCGTCTCGAATCCTTAGTTGATGATAACCCGATCTTAGATCTATTTTGGAATAGAAACTCGACCCTTGTAGTTGATCGAACAGATCATCGATGCGCGGGAGGGGATAGCGATTCTTAACCGTTGCTTTATTCAATTCCCTGTAATCAATACACATACGAAAGGTTCCGTCCTTTTTCTTGACAAACAGGACTGGGGCTCCCCACGGTGACGAGCTAGGTCTGATAAACCCTTTATCCAAGAGTTCCTGCAATTGCATAGACAGCTCTTGTAGTTCTTTTGGGGCTAACCTGTACGGTACTTTCGCGATAGGTGCGGCTCCAGGTACAAACCAATCTGGAACTCGACTTGGCGATGCGGTGGGAGACCGGGTAGGTCTTCAGGGAAAACCTTAGGATAATCATGTACAACAAGGATATCTCCAATTTTCTTTTCCTCAGTTTCTTTTTCAGTGACCATAGCAAGGAAAGCGGTATGACCCTTACGCAAGCACTTCTGGGCCTTCATGTTGGAGATGATTCCTGAGACCGTACCACTCCTTTCGCCCTGAACTGACAAAACCTCACCACTAGGAAGTAGTACACGAACGATTTTCTTACCACAGATGATCTCAGCTTGATTCTTGGACAACCAGTCCATTCCAACAACTACATCGAAGCTACCAAGTGTGACAGGCATCAGATCTATATCTAACTCATGGCCGCATAATCCTAGCTTGCATCCTTTAATAATGTGAGTTGCCTCAATTAGTTTCCGTCGGCTAATTCTATAGTGTAACTAGGTTCCACATCAGCTAGGGTTACATCTAAGAACTTAATGAACTTGTTGGAAATAAAACTCTTGTCAGCGCCGGTATCAAATAGTATAGAAGCAAAACAACCATTCAGGAGAAACATACCAGTAACTACATTCTGATCATTCCTTGCCTCGCCAGAACCAATCATAAAGGCATGACCTTTAGCATTGCTTCCATTGTTGCCCTTGTTTCCACTCGCCAGCTGTGGGCAATCCTTTCTGTAATGGCCCTCCTTACCACACTCATAGCAGCCTCTAGTCACTCCGCCCTGGCGTTGTTGTTGGGGTTGTTGCTGAGTCATCAGTTCACCCCTGCAGTCTTTGGCAGCATGACCCATCTTTCCACACCTTTGACAACGGATTCGATTACACTGGCCATGATGGTGAAAGTTGCACTGGTTACACTTCGGATACTTGCCCGCATAGTTGCTCAATCCCTGACCATTGTTGTTGTTGTTGTTCTAATTGTTGTTCGTAAAGCTTCTTGGTGAGTGAAACTTTCTGGTCTGTTGTTACTGGGTGTTATTGGAGCTTGAAGACTTGCTGTTGTTACCGTCCCATTTCCTTTTATGATAATATGAACCAGAAGCAGCGCCACATTTAGGCAAGGTACCCTGTGCCACTGCCTGATCAGTGAGTTTGTGAGCTAGTCGGATAGCCTGCTGAATTGTGACAGGATCAGCAGCCATAACGCTAGCTTGAATTTGAGGAGCTAGGCCATCAATGTACTTCTCAATCCGTTTGTAGGCCGGGGTCACCATCTGAGGACATAAAGCAGCCAACTCGTGTGAACGAGTCGTGTATTCCTCAATGTCAGAACCAATCATCTTTAAATTCCAAAACTCTGCCTCTAGTTTCTAGACTTCGCTTCTGGGGCAATACTCTTATTTCATCAAAATCTTGAAATCATCCCATGGCAAACCATTAGCAGCATCAAGCCCTAAGGCTTGGACTTGTGAGTTCCACCACGTCAGGGCTGGTCCTTCCAGTGTGCCGGAGGCGTACTTGACACGACTCCCTGTAGGACAGTTACACATGGCAAAAACCGACTCGAGCTTCTCCAGCCAGCGAAGTAGTGAAACAGCACCATCAGAACCACTGAAGGAGTGAGGCTTACAATCCATAAACATCTTGAAGGTACAGACTGTTGGGCCTCCTTGATTCAGATTCTGGTTGTTCTGGTCCTGATTGCGGGCCTGTTCATAGGCTGCAAGCGCATCAGCAACACGCTCATTGATGATAGCATTCAACTCAGCTTGAGTCAGGGTGATGCTTCCTCCTCCACCCGAGTGTCCAGCTCTTCTTCCAGACATGATTTCTTCAATTCACAATACATATTAGTCACTAATCGGATGATGATTATTGATAAAAATAAATTGTATCATACTAGTAGGAATGAAGGATTTGTTTGCATATCGATAGTGAGGCTTTATAAGAATAGAGACCCCATGTCTCCAAGTATGGAAATGAAAATTTGTACTGATTTTGACCGTTATCACTCAATAGAGTTGCCAGAATTCTCATGCACGACAAATTACAATTACGTGTGCACCCGTGATTCTAATTTGCTTTGCATGGTCACCCATGTTTCCTCCTATTCGAGATAACATACCTTGTCAAGTACCGAGTGTTATCAATGATAGAGGTATCAAAGATATATTTGTTATACCAAGGACCAAATAACTAAGGTTGCACTAAGGTTGTACAAGGGATTCGGTTAAGATAACAACGGGGAACCAAGACAATTTGGCCCTTTTTTCCTTTGAAGTTCTAGGCGTTTAACGTCTAAATCCGATGCTCTGATAGACTTTGAATATCTTAGTTGTCCCTCGTTTACTGTTCAGACTAGTGTAGAAGATAGGATATGTTGGGAATGGTAACAAGTGTGAAAGAGTTGGAAGAGTAAGGTGTTATTCTCTTTGTTTGTCATCGTTAGGCTAGTCGTGCAGGTTAGAAAAGTTTCTGTGTTCCAATGTGGAAATGTTATGTTCAATTTGTCGTTGCTTCACTCCGAGAGTGAAGAATCAAGTGTATATGTTGGAAGTGAGCGAGCAGGATTCTCCGCCCCTCTGTCAGTCGGTAATGATACACATGTCATACTGATAAGGTTATGTTCGTTCAGCAATGTAATGTTAGTACGCCAGGAGGTTGTTCGTATAACAGTTGTAATCATGTAGAAGTGTCTGTGCAATACTAGTGTTGTGTCTAAGGCTATAGTCTAGATGCAATGCAATCCTAGTTCTCTATAACCTGTGGCTCTGATACCAATCTGTCACACCCTCAATTTCCACAAACAGGGTTTTACCGTTAGGCGTGTGACATACCAGGATCTCAGACATAGTCATATCGAACGACACTATATGAATTTAAAAATAAACATTTGACTTCATTCAATGGAACATAAACGAAATTTACAACAGTGCGGAAGCGTATACATAATATGTAAATCCATTACATGAAAGTTACAAATGCCAAGTCTAAACAAAATGTTCGATGCAAGGAAATTAGATTTGATGAATGCATGTCCTGAGTGCGTTCCTGAAGCGTGCATCATGAGCTCATGCGTTCCTGTGACCTGAGAAAACATGCTAAAATGTGTCAACATAAAGTTGGTGAGTTCATAGGTTTAATCAACAAGAAATGTGTCCGAAAGCGTTTCAATGGTTTAGTATATAAAGCATATCGTTAGGTAGCTAGCCTATGTTCATGTTACTTAGCGTTTCAAACCGAAGCTGACTGTTTGCATCCTATATGTTTTTTGTATCCCCGTCACGTCTCACCAGACAGTGACAAATGTTAGGTCAATTTTGCACCCGTTTGACCTCCAATCAAGCTAGCGCGACTAGCCCGGGCGGGGTTTGTCAGACACATTAATACTACTTAGAATTACTTCGCTACACATTACTAACGGTTCGAGAATGTCAGGATTGTTATGTGTGTTTGCACTAACGTAACAAGCGATATCAATAATACTAAAACCATTTATGTAAATTTGTTTGCATGTTTTCTCCCCCAAAAGGAAAGAAAGCAAAATAGGGGCCGTGAAGACTCACCGATGATGTAGTATGTAGGATGGAAGCCTCCAAAATGTTGTTCACAATGAACTGTCAAACACCTATTGACAGTTATGTTAAGCATTAATGTTATGTCTAGTGTTAATAGAAATGTTTAGTCGGGTCGGGTCGCATTGGTTCGGTCGTGGGTGACACACACACAAGCAGGCATACACGTATCAGACCTTATGTAGATCCCAAATGGGTTGTCGTTAATTGTAAACGGTTAGGTTATTTTAGATTGAAAAAGTATGTGCTTGTTGATAGCGTTGACTTTAATTTTTATGGTTAAGAAATGACGCTTTAGTGATTGTTACATTATCATCACACGATAGGCACACCGCACCTAAGAAGAACTCACTCACAATGACTCCAATCGCATAATAAGTCTAGCCGCACGACTGGACACTTCATCCGCACGAATGGGCCTTGAATCGTACGAATCAACTTCACTCGTGCGATTGAACCCTCATTCGTGCGACTCAGCATTCAGTCGTACCACACATCACCCATTTGCACGACTCAACGGCCAATCACACGACTGAACCTTCATTTGTACGATTGGACCTTCAGTCGTGTGATACTCAGTCGCACACATTCATCCAATTGACTAAATCGCACACACTCTCAATCGCATGCATTCAGTCGCATGACAAGCCCATACGCCTGGACTCAGTCGCACGACTCACCCCAGTCGCACCACTCAGTCGCACGACACGCCCAGTCGTACGGCTCAGTCGCACGACTGGCACAGTCGCGAACTGCAGTAGATCACGACTGCTGGTGGGGCTGAACAGCCTTCGGCTGTTCCGTGCACGATTTTCACACATCAGGGACTTCCAGAAACACTTTCCTAACATGTCTAAGTAAAATGCACATGCTGATTGACCTCACACGCACCCCCACGACCACATGCATTCGGGTTGAACCCGATCACCCGAACCCTAGATTTGCAGCAGTGAAACGTGCGACAAAATGGACGACCAAGGTTGGATTTAGCCGGCGTAGCGTGGTTTAGCCGGCGAAAACGAGCTCAAACGAGGCGGTTGTGGTGCTAGGAGGTGGTAGAAAAGGTGGAGGAGAAGATAGTGAAGAAGATAGAAGAAATGGGAGTGAAGTGAAAATTAGGGCTGGTAAGGGGTTTATATACCCAGCCCTAGTTTGGCAATTTGTCACGTTTGGTCCTCGCACTTAGTCCCCGAGTTCCCGAATTTGTTTCGGTTGATAACGACGTAAATGGGCGAGCTATGTTAATTAAGAGGATTCCTTAAGTAATCCCGTTTATTTGAATCCTCTACAAACACCAATGTTAGTATTATATATCATAATTTATTTAACGATGTCGGCGGCGATGCTTGTATATGTTTCGAGTAATAACGAGAATGTAACAATGATAACAACAACAGTCTGAATAGTGTTAACCTGAAATTACGGCGTGTCATAGATATGAACTGTAATCCAAAAGTGATACGACCCATATCCAATACCAAGAAGTATTCTCAAGAGATTCTAACCTTTATCAGAAATATATTAGGAGAAGCTTAATCTGAGGGGGGTAACTCCTCTGAACTGTATCAGAACATCAAATTGATCAAGAAAATATGTGACAGAGAAGATCTTCAAAGTTAGAGTTTGGCAAGCATCAGTTTAGGGGGTATTGTTAGGTTCAACAAACGGATAAACTGAAGCTTTCCAAATCACAATCACAGCCGACTGAAGATCTTATTGTACGAGTTCAGAGACCAAGTTGATAAACAGAAAAAACAAATACAAGACAAAGTCAACAACACAAAGTTGACAAAGTCAACATCAAGACAAAAGCAAAAATCAAAATTAGGGTTTCTCATGTAATAATTATTAGAATATTATAAATAGACCCACTAGTGCATTTTTGCAAGTGTGGTTCTTGTGTATATGTTTCTCATGGTGTGAATCACCACCCAAGGAGAATTCCTCCTTTGGGTAGGTTTGATTCCATCATTCGTTTATGATTCCCGTTGTAATTTGTTCACAACATCAATGAAATCATAACATTATCATTATCATCCTCTTTGTTCTATGATTCACACACTTCCACCCATCTTAATTTCAAATTTCAGATCTAAAAATGATTAATCCTAAGATCCAAGCTCAACAAATTTGAAATATTGATTTAGCAGTGGTTGGGGTGATGAAAACTATCTTCCCCTGCACAGACGCAGACAGCTTTCTCACCATCCAAGATGATCTTTTGGCAGGTCCTCTAGAATTCTAGCAGTTGTTCTTTGTAAAGTGGAGGGTCTATGGTGAGTGCATGATGTAGGATGATTGAGTCAGGAAATGGCAAACATTTGAGAAACCAGGATCTTTCTTAGACAACAATAGAGCAACCTAATTATGTTTCCCGTTTACATGCATGGAGAAATCTGGCTGGTTTCAGGGTTGGCCATTTTAGAAACCTTCAACAAGAATAAAGCTAAGAACAATGAGCGTTTGTGGGTGAATTTAGGGTTAGAAGTTTGCAGATGAAGAGGAAGAAGAAAGAAGGGGAACCGTTGTAAGGCTATATATATGGTTGGATTTGAGAGAAATTTAATGCTAAATGACAAACTTTGAAATCTGAATGTCGGTCTAACCTCTTAAAAAGTGTCCAAAAAGGTAGTTATCTTAGAAGTAGAAAATCTTTCGAAGGTAATTTGTCTTTAGATTTTTGACAAAACATCCAAAGCCAATTTGACTTCGGAAGATATTCTTTAGCTTGACAAGAATTGCTACGGAAGAAAAATACTTAGAGTAATTTTGCTTCGGAGACATATTTGATTTCGGAAGATATTAAACTTTAGAAGTTTTATTCAAAAATAAATAAAGCTTTCAGGACTTAATTACTTTCGGAAGTAAATTGTCCCTCAAAACAATAATTAGTACTTAGAAACTTATTTAAGTTTTGGAAGATATATCAGAATTTCTTCTGAAGTTAAATTTCTTAGTAAATAGCTATTACTTTTTAATACATATATTTCTTCCAAAGTTAATTTTGTCTTTCAAAAGAAAATAGATCTCCAATTCTGAAAATTCAAAAGAATATCATTTAGAAAAAATTTCTTCCAAGGTAAATAAGGCTTATATGAGTGATACTTTAGACACCTTTTAAAGACACACATGTTTGAAAAATAATCTTGAAATTAATTTAGAAAATCTACTTAAGGTTAATCATTCTAATAGCTGACACAAGATATTTAATCTTTGTTCATCAAAAGCTTTTATGAACAGATCAGCATATTGATCATTTGTCTTAACTTTGACCAGTTCTATAAATCCTTTATCAAAATTATCTCTTATCAAATGATATCTGATGTTGATGTGCTTTGTCTTTGAGTGCTGCACTTGATTCTCTATGATAGAGATAGAACTTTTATCGTCTTTGTGGATTTTGAGTCTCCTTGAAGTTGAATCCGTAGTCTAACATTTGATTCTGAATCCAAAACACTTGATCACAGCAGCTTGCAGCATCAATGTATTCAACTTTAGTAGTTGATGCACACACATAGGATTATTTCTTGTATTGCTATAAGACTGTCCTTCCACCGAGGAATTCATAACCCTTAATGTAGACTATGCAGTCATAACCATCATAGTCACTATCTTTTTATGCATACTAATTGAAGTCAGAAATTCTTTAGATCGCAAAGTCCTAGCTTGGGAGCTCCTTTGAGGTATCTAAGAATCCTCTTGATAGCAACCAAATGTGACATCTTGGTATTGGCTTGATAACTTGCACATATGCATATGGCAAACATGATATCAGACCTGCTGGCTATAAGATACATATGAGACCCAATTATAGCCCTGTATAGATGTTCATCAACACATTTACCCTCAAGATCAGGCCCTAGGGAGTGGTTTCTAGCTATGAGAGTCTTAGAAACCCTTCACTCAGTCTGATGAAATCTAGTTTCTATGTCTTACACATACTTTGACTGGTTTATGAAGATGCTATTGTCTACCTACTTCACTTGAATTCTTAGAAAGAAATTGAGCTCCCCCATGGCACTCATTTCAAATATATTCTTCATCAGCTTCTGAAACTCTTTATAGAGCCTTGGATAAGTTGACCCAAAGATGATGTCATCTACATAAACTTGAACTAGCATCAAGTCATTTCCTGTTCTTTTGATGAAGAGTGTACTTTCAATAGTACCTCTCTTATAACCATGTTGCACTAGGTATAGTGACATTGTCTTATACCACTTCTGTTAGGTCTAGATTGTATAGGGCTAGATCAATTTTGTATAGGCTTAGTACTTGAAAATCAAGTCTTGTAATTAATATTTGTAACAGTCAAAATATATATATGTGATTTGAATCTATAGGTTAACCCCATATATGTATGTGTGTTGATTTGTGACTTGACAGGATAAACAATATACTTGGATGGATTTACTGAAATTGACCAAGTGTAGGAAACATCTACGGATGAACAATAAATTGTTCATCCGTAGATATGTTTCTTACAAGACCAAATGACCAAGTACATGTTCCTGCGGATGATCAAATACCATGAAGTGAAGACTCCGACGGAAGAAGAATTTCCTACGGAAGAACAACTTTGCTACGGAAGACTAAGTCATCTACGGAAGAACAAATGTTCTGCGGACGAGAAGATTGTTGCGGAAGAACATTATACTTGTGCGATTGCAACTATCAAGAAGTCAAACAAGTCAACACAATCAATAACAAATCCCGAGAGATCCGGTGTTTCCTTAAACCGACTCAAATCATCTATAAATATGAGTCCTAGGTTTCACATCTCGGGGAACACAATCAATCAATATTACGGCCGTCAAGAGTTCATTGTGCAACCCTAGCTGCCGTCACATCAACATCAAACATCATTCGATTCACAGAATTCGATTGTTCATAGTTATTCATTATTCTTTTGTAATCATTACATTATAGTTAATGAAATACATTTGAATTATTATAGATTTCGTCTTTATTGTGTTTCTGTGGTTGTGTTCATCATTGATCATTACAAACAATTAAACGTCAATTAGTGATAATTCCGCGATCATTAAATTGATTTATTTTAATACTGATAATTCCTGAATTGCGATCCTTGGATTCACAGGTGGTATCAGAGCAATTGGTGCTCATTGATTTAGATCAATTGATCTATCAGTATTAAAATTGTTTAATTGATTTTCAAACAATTAAATCAACGACTGATTTTTCAGCAAGCACTTTCTCATTGCTTGTTTGATTTAGATCTATATTCAAATCAATTGAATACTAGATCTGGGTCTTTGATAGATCTGTCAATTTTCGCTTTTAAGTTTTTATTCATTCGTTTGCATTAAACATGAGTACTTTTGGAGGAGGATCTTATCAACCACCAAAGTTAGAAACAAAAGCTGATTTTAAATCCTGGAAGATCAAGTTCAGGAATCATGTGAACTACACAGATTCTGACTTGTGGGAGTCCATCACACAAGGTCCTTATATTCCACCCACTCTTGGGCCGGATTATAATGACAAAAATCAGCAGATCAGCACAAGGAAAAAGAACAACTAATCAGAGAGCCAAGGCAGTGATCCCCGGAAAAGTATGGCCTCTGGGAACAACTGTTCGAGAGATCACCGAGAAGAAATCAACTCTCGTACAGCTGTATGATCATATCACAACTCCCAGTTCTGTGGAAGACAACAGGATTATGGCCTGAAAATATGATCCAGACTGGGATTGTGCAATAATCAAGAGGACATCTGGAAGGATTCAATACTTCCATGATGTGGAAGACATGCTCAGCCTTCCGGAGCAAGATATGAGGGATCTACAGAGCATCCCAATGTTCAACTACCCAATCCATCTCAGGGGGAGAGACTTCTCAGCAGCTGTAAATGGTATGAAGACCAGTTTTACTGATGATTTGCTAATGCAAGCAAAGAGAAATGATAAGGAGCATAAAAGAATGATACAAAATCAGAAAAGAAAAACAGCTGAAGTCTCATCCCTTGTAGATGATGATCTGCTAAAAAGAGTGGGATGTACCAGAAGCTCACACACCATCAAAAGCATCACTGGAAATCAATTCACTTGTCCTATCTCAGAATGGGGATACGTTGAAAAGAATAAAGAGATGGTGTTGCTGAGAAATGTTGAAGGGAAGAAGGGAGACAAAATAAGAATCTTTGACCCAATGGAGCTAAAGATGTTGCATCCCAGCTACACTTCATATCTTCATGATAAATTCTTCCCAAAACTAACAGATGAAAAAGCCCAGAATGATCTCTGCCTGTACGTGCACATGATACAAGTTATTGATAAATTGCATGCAAAGGCACACAAGAGAAGGAGACATGAGGCTGGGCTACTAAAAGGGACAACCATAGCTGAAGTGTCTGAGCTCAGAATCTCAGAAGAAGATGAATTAGAGATTGTACATAATGATAGTGTAGTGGAAACACTCACTACGGAAGAAGATGTTTTGGGTCTGAGCTATGACACATTGAAGAAGATCAGCAGGATGCAGATCAAGTACAAGTACGATGATCAGAAAACTGCTGTATCTTACTTCTACAATAAAATGATAGCAAGAGTTAAGGAGCTTGCTGTTTTGAAGGACTGATTACAAGGAGCTAAGCCTAAGGGGGAGTATTGTTAGGTCTAGATTGTATAGGGCTAGATCAATTTTGTATAGGCTTAGTACTTGAAAATCAAGTCTTGTAATTAATATTTGTAACAGTCAAAATATATATATGTGATTTGAATCTATAGGTTAACCCCATATATGTATGTGTGTTGATTTGTGACTTGACAGGATAAACAATATACTTGGATGGATTTACTAAAATTGACCAAGTGTAGGAAACATCTACGGATGAACAATTTTGTTAATCCGTAGATATGTTTCTTACAAGACCAAATGACCAAGTACATGTTCCTGCGGATGATCAAATACCATGAAGTGAAGACTCCTACGGAAGAAGAATTTCCTACGGAAGAACAACTTTGCTACGGAAGACTAAGTCATCTACGGAAGAACAAATGTTCTGCGGACGAGAAGATTGCTGCGGAAGAACATTATACTTGTGCGATTGCAACTATCAAGAAGTCAAACAAGTCAACACAATCAATAACAAATCCCGAGAGATCCGGTGTTTCCTTAACCGACTCAAATCATCTATAAATATGAGTCCTAGGTTTCACATCTCGGGGAACACAATCAATCAATATTACGGCCGTCAAGAGTTCATTGTGCAACCCTAGCTGCCGTCACATCAACATCAAACATCATTCGATTCACAGAATTCGATTGTTCATAGTTATTCATTATTCTTTTGTAATCATTACATTATAGTTAATGAAATACATTTGAATTATTATAGATTTCGTCTTTATTGTGTTTCTGTGGTTGTGTTCATCATTGATCATTACAAACAATTAAACGTCAATTAGTGATAATTCCGCGATCATTAAATTGATTTATTTTAATACTGATAATTCCTGAATTGCGATCCTTGGATTCACAGGTTCCTTAGTAACCCATAAAGAGCTTTGTCAACCTTCTAGATATAATCAGGATGATCTGGGTCTGCAAAGCTAGGTGGTTGCTTGACATACACTTCCTTATCTATCACCCCATATAAAAATGCAGACTTGACATCAAGTTGGTAGACCTTGAAATCCTTGGATGCAGCAAAAGCAAGGAATATGTTAACAGGTTCAAGTCTTGCCACAGGAGTAGAAACATCTATGTAGTCAATCCCTTCTTCTTGTGTGTACCCTTGAACAACTACTCTTGCCTTGTTCTGGATGACAAGTCCTCTATCATCCTTCATATTCCTAAAAACCGACTTGGTATCTATTGGCATCTTCCCATAAGGAAGAGGGAATAGGCTCCGACCATTTTGTCTTTAGAATTGAATCAGATCCTCCTACATTGCCTTGACCCATCTTCCATCTTTCAAAGCCTCATCAAATTTCTTTGGCTCAATCTCAAACAAGAAGCAAGAGGTAGACAAACATTAATATCATGGATTTATCCTTTTGTTCTCACCCCAGTCTCAACATCTCCAATGATATGGTGAGGTGGGACTTGTGGATTCTCAGTTAAGGAATCACAACAATTTGGTTTGATAGATCTAAATTAGTGAAATATAAATCTGGCGATTTAGCATCACTCACCACATCAGCACACTTATCAATAGAACCTTGATCCAATGAGTGTGTGACATCATTGATGTTGTCTTTAGTGGAGAAGTTGCTTGCAACATGAAATTCTTGATCACTTTCACCATCTCCATCTCCTCCTACATTGGAAATCCATTCATTTGAGTTTTATGCCTCATTGCTAGAATTGGTAGGCACCTCAGATGTATCAGTTGAAGGGTTTGTGATGGTTGTGATGATAGGATTTCTACTTGCAGGTTTTGTTGCCGCTGGGGCCCAAGGAATTCTATGGTTTGGTCTTCTTAGCTCAAATCTTGGGTTAGGATCTCCTATTGATATGTTACCTATAGATCCTGAAATATCTTCACATGATTTATTGAAACAGTTGGTAACTAAATCAAGATCAAATAGCCAATCAGGACCAGAACCTTTCATACTAGGAGTGTGCTTATTGAAGGTCACATTGGCTAACTCCTCAACTTCTATAGTTTTGAGATTGTATACTCTATAAGCCTTAGCCTGGGAAGAGCATCCAATAAAGTGTCCATCATCTGATTTCTCAGCAAATTTGGCTATATGATCTTTGGTATTCAAGATGGTGCATGGGCATCCAAATGATCTGAGGTAACCAATGAACGGTCTCCTTTGTGCCATAGTTCTTAAGGAGTCTTACCATGACTTTTGACTACTACAACTCTGTTCTGCAGACAGCAGGCAGTGTTGACTGCCTCTACCTAGAAGGTGATGGGAAGTTAGAGTCAGAAAGCATGGTCCTTACAGCCTCAATAAGTATCCTATTTCTCCTTTCAACAACACCATTATGTTAAGGAAATCTAGGACCACTATATTGTCTTGTAATACCCTTTTCATCACAAAATGTAACAAGGATTTGGTTCGTGAATTTAGTTCCTTGATCATATACTTATGAGACTATATCAATGATGATGAAACATCTATGACATTCTTTCTTAAGTAAGTTCTAACCTACTAGGAGCCTCATGGGAATCATATGGTGACATTTTGCTCCAATCCCTTAAACATGTTACTCATTTTTTCTTTTCTATGATAGTGCAAATGTACTAATTGTCTGGAATGTATTCGATTTTCAAGGAGTCACAATACGCTATGGAGATTCCCTGTATTAGGCTTACTTGGATCACTGGACTGATCTTAAGACTTGGAATATTGGTTGTTTAGATATTCAGGCATATTACTTTGATATCATAATCAGATGTCATGTAACCAATTTAATTAGATGTTCATTGTATATCAAATATGTTGTGGGAACTCCTTGGGTAACCCTTTATATATGCATCATCGATAATCTAAAGATGAGCCTGAATGAGACTGTGATAATCCTGATAGATTAGAGATGGAGAAGGTGATAATTAAAACAACAAAAATGGTGGTGATTACAATAATAAGACTTGTAGTGGATGCACATATAAAGAGTTAATAGTATGCAAAGAAAAAGAGTTATGATAAGGGAGGTCCATTGGTATTTATCAGATGGGCGGAGAAAATGGATTCCCTCGATCATTATCGTCACGTGTGCCCCTTCCTAAACCAAGAAGCGGGACAAGTTGGAAACAACCAAAATCAGGTTATGGCCAAAACTAAGAATCAAGGATAGGGAAATGATGGAAATCAAGGACACGTAAACCAAGAAAATCCAGTTACGAGGTCAAGCATTTGTTATTGGAGTATATGACGTTCGCTAAGACCCAAATGTTATTATGAGTACGTATATCTAAAATATTCATTACGCTTCTGTGTTGTTTTACACTAGAGAAAATAATAGCTTCGCTTCTTCTAAGTTTGATTCTTTACTTGGCATGAACCCTAGTTGTTTAGAAAGTAGTTACCCAATAAAAATGGCAAATGGTAGAGTTATATAAGCTAAAGAGAAAACTGGAGGTTGCACCCTAGTATTAGAGGACCATGCTTTTAACATAGACTTAATACCATTTGAACTGGTAAGTTTTGATGTAGTAGTGGGGATGGATTCATTATCAAACTGGTAAGTACTTATGAATCAAGGCGAGCAA